>ML776967.1:2133227-2173314 GCA_009831015.1 Picea engelmannii | reverse complement strand
AAGGTTCAGGGAAATTGGTCGCTACAGCTGCAAGAACTTCAAGCAACATATATGTGTTATGTGAAATTGGAAATGAAAAGTGTTGTCTAGGAAAGGAAGATGAAATTTGGCTATGGCACAGAAGAATGGGTCACATGCATTTTGATAACCTTGTCAAAGTCAGCAAAAGAGAAGCAGCCAGAGAAATGCCCTAGATCACGAAACCAACCAACACTTTATGCAAGCATTGCCAACAAGGAAAGCAAACAAAGACCAAGTTCAAATCAAAGGAATATTCAACAACAAAACCACTGGAAATTGTGCATACTGATCTAGTTGGACCAACTACAACAAAAGGCTTAAAAGGTGAGAGATATTTTATGTTATTAGTTGATGATTATACAAGAATGACTGCAGTTTGTTTTCTCAAGAACAAATCAGAAGCTTTTAAAAATTTCAAGATCTACAAGGAAATGGTTTAAAATGAGATGGATTCAAGAATCAAATGCTTAAGATTGGATAATGGAGGAGAATTCACCTCAAAGGAATTTATGGACTACTATAGAAATCATGGAATAAAAAGACAATTCTCTGTCGCTAGGACACCTCAATAGAATGGAGTTGTTGAAAGAAAGAATAGGACAGTACAAGAAATGGCTCGAACAATGATAATGGATTCAAAGTTGACAGATATTTTTTGGACACGGGCAGTGCCTACAGCAGTTCACATTCAAAATAGAGTAATGCTCAGAAACAACACTGATAAAACTCCCTACGAGCTATGGAAAGGAAGACCACCAAATGTGAAGCACTTCGGAGTTTTTCAAAGCAAATGTTACATCAAAAGAGAAGATGATAGAATGAGAAAGTTTGACTCTCGTGTGGACAAAGGAATACTTTTTGGTTACTCAAGTACAAGGAAAGCATACAAGTGCTACAATCTAATATTAAACAAAGTTGTGGAAAGCATCAACGTAACAATTGATGAAACAGACAGACCAGAATCAAAGAAAGAAGAAAACAAATCAATGGAACAACTTTTTTAAGAAGAAGAAGACGAAGATGAAAATGAAGAGAATCCGACAGAAGTAGAAGAGCAAGTTCAACAAGTATCTCCAAATTCACCTAGCAAACGAGTACAGAAGAATCATCCTTCAGATCAAATTATTGGAAACAAAGATGCAAGAGTTGAGACTAGAAGAAAAATCCGTTCACCAGAACAAATACACCTAGCACTCTTATCTACAATTGAACCAAATTGTTTTGAACAAGCCAACAAGGATGAATTTTGAAATAAGGCCATGGATGAATTGGATCAAATAGAGAAAAATGACACCTGGGAATTGGTTCCAAGACCAAAGAATAAGAATTTGATCGGCACAAAATGGGTTTTCAAGAATAAATTGAATGAAGATGGACAAGTTACAAGGAACAAAGCTAGATTGGTATGTAAAGGATATGCACAGATTGAAGGAATCGACTTTGAAGAGACATTTGCCCCAGTTGCCAGAGTGGAAGCAATCTGTTTGCTTTTAGCTTATGCATGCTCCAAGAATGTTAAAGTATATCTGATGAACGTAAAACCAGCTTTTCTAAATGGGGAACTTGAAGAAGGAGTCTACATTGAACAACCAGAAGGATTTCAGTTGTCAGAGAACACAGACTATGTGTGTAAATTAAAGAAGGCCTTGTATGGTCTAAAACAGGCTCCTAGAGCATGGTACTCTAGACTGGATAAGTATCTGCAGCAGGCAAGGTTCAGAAAAGGAAGTGCAGACAACAACCTCTACATCAAGGTAAGTCAAGGTAATATTTTATTAATTGAAGTTTATGTTGATGATATTATTTTTGGTAGTGATGGTGACAGGTTAAGCCAGAAATTTGCAAAAGACATGCAGAATGAATTTGAAATGTCATTACTTGGAGAACTATCCTTCTTTTTGGGACTTCAGATACGTCAAAGCAACCAAGAAATTTTTATTTCTCAAACCAAGTACATCAGAGAAATGCTAAAGAGGTTCGGAATGGAAGATTGCAAACCAGTTATCACTCCCATGCAAACCAGATGTAAGTTGAGCAAAGATGATGATTCAAAGTCTACATATCAGAGGCAATATAGGTCAATGATTGGCAGCCTACTATATGTGACAGCATCCAAACCAGATGTCATGCAGGAAGTTGGACAGGTGGCACAATTTCAAGCACCACCAAAGAAATCACATGTATTAGCAGTAAAGAGGATCTTCAGATATCTCAAAGGAACATAAGAGTTTGGATTATGGTATCCAAAAGAAAAAGATCTATCACTTATTGCCTACAAAGAGGCAGATTGGCCAGGTTGTATTGATGACCAACGAAGCACCAGTGGAGCAGTGCTCTACTTAGGTGAGTGTTTGGTATCATGGTTAAGCAAGAAACAATCATCGGTATCTCTATCTACCCAATCTGAATTAGTGAAAGAAACCAATAAAGGAGCCCCCCCTGAATTGTAATGTATCCTAAACTGAACTGTACCACGGACATAGCCAAGTATCATTTTAGTTGTTTTCCAATGGATTTCATGGGGTGTTTGCATATACCAGGCAACAAGACCAACAACAAAGGAAAGATCAGGACGGGTATGAGTCAAGTATAAGAGGCTACCAACTAACTGACGGTACAAGGTGGCATCAACTTTAGGATAAGTACAAGTGGTAGTAATCTTGACTCCATACTAGAAGGGAGAAGGGGTTGGTTTACAATCATCCATGTGAAAGCGACGAAGAAGGTCACAAGTATACTTAGACTAGGAAAGAAAAATTCCTTCATTGGTTTGCAAGACTTGGAGGCCAAGGAAATAGTGAAAAAATTCTAAGTCTGTCATTTCAAATTTCTTCTTAAGTCTGGTTTTCACATGGTTTAAAAGTTTTGAGTCACTACCAGTAAGGATAAAGTCACCAACATAAAGGAAAAGGATTATGAGATGGATTCCTACTTTATTGGTATAGAAATTAGGATCAGAATGGAATCTAGAGAATCTGGTGTCAATAAGAAAGTTGTCCATTTTGGCATAGCAAGATCGGGGAGCTTGCTTAAGACCATAAAGAGATTTCTTAAGGCAACAAACAAGGCTAGATTCATTATGGACATAGCCAGGAGGTTGTTCCATGTAGATTTATTCTTGCAAATATCCATGCAAGAAGGCGGATTTAACATCCATCTGATGAACCTCCCATTTCTGTGAGGGAGCAAGGGCAAGAACAAGACGGATGGAATTCATTTTGGCTACAGGGGAAAAGTTTTCATTATAGTCAATTCCTTCAACTTGGGAAAATCCTTTGGAAACTAACTGAGCCTTGTGTCTTTCAACACTTTCATCTTATGCATACTTAGTTATGTAGACCCATTTACATCTGACAATATTTCTTCCTTTTGGAAGAGGTACAAGATCCCAAGTATCGTTTTCCATTAAAGAACGATACTCTTCATTCATTGTTGTATCCCAATCTAGATGACTTGAAGCTTTTACAAATGTCTTTGGATCATGAGTCTCTGAAACTTGAGCCAAAAGAGAAGAGGCTCGCTAGAACTGTGAACGTGTTTGACATTGATCTGAAGGATCACCTACAAGACCACCAGTTGCTTCTCGTCTTGAATGGACCCATCTAGGAAGCGGTGGAACTGGTGTTGGTTCAGGTTCAAAGGACTCATCTGGAGGAAGGTGAGCAGGTAGAGGTAGATTTTCATCCTCATTGTCATCATCTGAAGAAGAAACCATAATAGGAATAGAAGAAGGCACAAACGTCCAAGATGGATCGTAGGCCGAAGAAGGCACAATCGTTGAATTAGGCTTGCAGGCCAAGAGATTTTCATCAAATTTAACATCTCTTCTAATAATAATTTCATTACAATGTGATTGAATAAGTCTATAACCTTTGACATATTCAAAATAACCAACAAATATACACTTCTCACTTTTAGGCTGCAATGCTTTCCTTTTCTCATCAACAATGTGAGCCCATGTTATACTGCCAAATACACAGAAGTGACTTACATCTGGTTTAATTTTAGTCCAAGCTTCTTTTGGTGTTATATTTTTAAGAGCCTTTGTGGGAGTGCGGTTCACTATGTAATTTTCATAGTTGATTGCTTCCGCCCAATACTTTAGACTTAATCCCTTAGATTGGATCATACAATTAGCCATTTATTTTAATGTGTGGTTCATTCTTCGGCAACATCATTTTGTTGTGGTGTATATGGAATAGTGTGTTGCATTTGGATGCCCTGTGTAGTGCAGTAACTTGTAAAATTATTGTTCACATATTCGCCTCCATTATTTGTTCTTAACTTTTGATTTTGATGTCCAAATTGCTTTTCTTCAAGGGCCTTGTAGGCAAAAAACTTGTCAAAAACTTCACTCTTAAGTTTTAATAAGTAAACCCAAGTACGTATGGAAAAAGCATCAATGAAATTTAAGAAACATTTGCACCCAGAAAAAGAAGGAGAAGAAAGTGGACCACACAAATCACTGTGAACAAGCTGCAAAGAGCCCGAGGCGTGCCAAGAGGCACGTTTGTCAAAATTGTCCCGATGATGTTTGTCGAGAACACAACCGGCACAAACACCATCTCTGCATGAAATAGGAGGAAGATCAATCACCATCTATTAATTACATAGTTGTTTCAATGAGCGATAATTTATATGACCAAACCGCTCATGCCAAAGTTTTCTCAAGTCATCGCTATGAGAAACAAAAACTGATGAAAAATATGATGACCCAAAGTTGTCAAAATTGTAACACTTGGTAATAACATCAGCAATTGCAGTGGCAAGAACATGCTTAGGATATTTTAGATCCTTGATTACAACTTGGTGAGGTGAAAAATCTACAGTTTTACCTTCACCTGAATGAGTGATTTTATATATTGATAGAAGGTTACAAGAAAGACTTGGAACACATAATACATCATTGAAATGACCACTATCTACTTGAATTGTTCCAGATCCTACAACACTAAGGGATCTATGATCACCAACAAATATTTTCTTGGTGTTACATTCATTTAGAGAAAAAAATATGTCTTTATCCTTAGCCATATGATAAGATGCTCCAGAATCAATAATCCACTCATCAGAAGAAGAAGTCCAAGTTGTATTGAAGGAGAAACCAGATGTAGAAAGTTCATGTCCATGAGAAGAAGAAGAAGAAGTAGAATCAATACCGATGTTTTGCTTCTTCATCGATGCTTCTAAAGATGCCATCTTCTTGAAACATTTGGACTCATCATGACCATCTTTCTCACAAAAGTTGCAATGTCTGTCAGTCTTCTTATTTTTATATTTTGTTCATTTGTCACCATTAGGAGCTGAAGTTGTCTGAGTGGGTTTGGGACCCTTATGTTGTTTGTTTTTGTAGCAAGGATGTTGCTTCTTAGGATACTTGGGTTTATCTTTCTGTTGGGCAACTAAGGCTTTGTTGGAGGTACCTACAGTGCTGATCACTCCAAGTTGTACAAGTTTATCTTCCTCTCTAATCAAAGCAGCACAAAAGGACTCAAGAGTGGGTTTTTGATAATCTTTCCCTAGATCCTCTCTCATGGCATAAAAGGTAGATACAAACACAGAATATTCACTACCTAGCTTAGAAAGAATAAGATAGATGCAACACTCTTCCTCCATTTTTATCTCACATTCTTCACATAAAATTCTAAGCTTTTTAAACTTAGATAGATAGTATCCAAGGAAAGAAAAATCACTTGGAATTAAGGTTAGTACTTGATTTTCTAACTGTTGTGCTTGAATAATATTAAGTTTACCAAACACAGATTCAATATTTTCCCAAGCTTCATCGAGGTCATCAATTTCTTTAAGGTGGAATCTTAAATCAAGAGAGATGGAAATTCTGATTAGTCCATGTGCTTCGTCACTCCTATTAGCCCATTTGACTTTCGTATCATCATCAATGGATGTTTTTTCCTTTCCCAAGGTAATCTGGTAAAGCCTTTACTTCTTAATAAATCTTCCATATGATATTTCCATTAGAAGTAGTTGGTGCTAGTAAGCAAAAGATTATTGGAAGAATCCATATTAAATATGTAGATAATATGGATTTTAAAACTGAAACTGATGTTCTGGATGGAAATATCTCGAAAATTTAGTCGGTTTAAAAACAAATGGCACTGAAAACGCACTTCGGATGTGAGAGTTATGACCTTTTTCAAAAAGGCATAAACGGTAACCAAAAGACCACGTGGTGGTGTAAGTTGTTTTATGAAGTGACCCACTTTTATAAAGAGAAGTGGGGATCACTTTTACAATGAAGTTACTTCATGCAAAATAAATAACTCTAAAATAAGATATTAAAGATACTTATAGTGATTCACTTTTAGACTTGAAGTGAAATACACTTTACAATTTTAGCATGAACTTTAAAAAGAAAAAACTAACAAAATAGAGACTTGAACTCAAGACCTCTTACTTAATAAGGCAACTTTTAACCAAATGGTCTAGAAAAACATATTGTATTGTTTCGCAAGAGGATTGGGGGTTGTTGTTGTTGTTTTTGTTGTTGTTGAAAATGACCTTGGAGAGCGTGCTAAAAAAAACTATTTTCACACAAGAAAAAAATTTCGCTTCTCAATGACAACAAGGATTAGATCTCGGTTAGTTTACCCGCAAGATGCACCTTTTCCTATCTATTTCTGATTGTCTGAGATCGCACATGGTGCGGAACAAATATAATATGCATATCTAAAAGAGTAGCAACCCAGAAACAAATAATATAAAACCAAAATAATACTCTGCAAAAATTTAAAAAAATGCGTATTCAGGCTTTATACCTCCGGATCTGACTGAAATCGTTGTATCTTGGGAAAACGGAAACCTTTTCAAGTGAAACAAAAAGTGTTCCTAACTGAAACGAGTTCTCCGGATGTAATGTAATAGTTCTATAATCCCATAAATGTACAAAAATGATATAAAATGGAGATGAGGAAACTTGGCTTCACGATCTCGATATACAACAGGAGTGGGTCTTCAAACAGGCTCTAATACCATGTTCGACAACACAGGTATTCCAACAGAGGATGAACACCTTCAGTAACCACTCACACAATCATATCAAATATCAACACAATGATGTTTTGATGTGTAAAAACCCCTACGGGGAAACATCCACGGCCCCAGCCAACGCAGCCACTTGGAGCGGTTTATTAAAGCAAAAGAAAAAGATTACAAAGAGAGTTTCTCACAATCGATCATTGGCAAATGACCCTCCATGCTCTTTAGATAGAGATCATGGACCAATCGGGTGCTAAGCCATGGATCAATGGTTGTTAAGATCGAGGAGAATATGAACCGTCGGATCACTCTATGTTGGGAACATATCATGACAATCAGATTTCCTAACTACAAATGCATATTAATGCATATTAAAGAAACACACGTTTACCTAACGACACATTAGACCAAGTAGATATTAATTAACTCCTAAGTGTCTAAATATCCTAACAATTGTAAGCTTGTGGTATCTACACGGGCCCTTGATTGGATTTTCTGCGCGACATTTATCTGAAGTTTGTACAACAATTTAGTTGGAATCTTGGGCAATGTCAAGTCCAAATGATATATGTCCTTCAGTGGCTTATGCGTTGTAGCTTCATCTACCTGCAACATCCCCTGGGTGATACAAAAATTGTTAGGGACCTAAACCTCATGTAGGTAGAACAATATATTCAAATGTAATAAAGGTCAATATTAATAAGGCCTTGCAATAAAGTAGAATAAATCGAATGTAAGAAGACCTAATAGAAGATTTCGCTTCTAGAAGGATCTTCCTCTAGATGGTTCTTTTGATAGACATATTTAGTATAAATAGGAGTCGATGGTATGAAAACCCTAGCTTGGGTATTATTGTAATAGAGCTCTGCTCGACTGGAGGTTGCCCCCTCAAAAAGGCCTGTGAACATTGCTCTCAGTAATCGAAGTGCTCTTTCTGGTGTTATTCTGTTATCATTTCAATATTATTGTGGTGTTATTGTTATATTGTTGTTTATTTTCCATTTCTAGCATTTTATTTCTGTTCTGCATACTTTTTATATATGGAATATTACAAGTGGTATCAAAGCACTTTCCTCAGCATAAATTGTGGGTTAAACTTTGTTTTAGGGTAGAGACGTATTTCGACGTCTTTAAGCCATAGAGATCTGTCACTACGCACATAAACCTGCGGTGAATACAAGTGGTACTTAAGTGCACATATGTTGGCCACCCTTGTAACCCTTGTTGGTACCCCTTCAAGTGGTAGTGCATCAGAAAACACCTGTGTACGGATTGGCCTATATTTCCTGAATCCCTCTTTAGATAAACCGATCAGTTGCCTGACTGTTATAGTGCCACCGAGAACAACACTCAAGAAGATACTCTCTAGTACCTAGGTAGTCAGGTAGTACGGCTAAGGGCACGATCTAGCCTCCTTAGTTGGTGCCCTGAGATATTGGGCCGAGTACTATTGTTGGACCCTGCACATATATCAGAGAGATATAGCATAGAGCAAACCCTTGTCTGTAGAACCCTTGAATACCTAACCCTTGGGGACAGAAACAAAAATTTAAAACAAACAAGATCTATTGTCGCGCAACTGTGTTCGGGTTTCCAAATCATTACACATTTCTTCCTGGTTAAGCATTTGGGCATTTTATCACTGCAGTATTCTTCAGACCAGGGTATAACTCCATAGGTGTAAAAAAAAAAAAAAGTCTGTAAATTTTTGCACCATTATTTGAGACCTATTCCATTGGATTTATCTCTTCGCACTTATCACATTCATACATATCATTTTTCAGCAAAATTTTTGACCCCACCCGCCCCATTTCAGTTCCCTCGTCATCATGACCCATACCCGTAGCCAAGACTTGGAAGCTCGCTTCAATACTTTGCAATTTAATTTCACAGAGACCCAACAAGAAGTGAAACAACTCAGTGCCAATGTTGCCACCATCAATGCAAATATGTAGTCCTCCATCACCGCCTCAATCGAGGAACTCAAACAAGACATGACTACCCAGCTTGAATCTGTTGTTTTGATGATCTGCACCAAGATGCAGATCCCTGCAGATAACACTTTATCTGATCCACCTCCACATAGCGAAGCTAAAACTTCCTCTCATTCCCATAATTTTCAACACCATCACTTTCAGCATGACCTACGCCTTCCGTGGGTGGATGTGACCAAATTTGATGGCTCAAATCCCACTAGCTTGGTAACCTAAATGGAACATTAGTTCTCTTTATACGACATTACATATGACTTGGACAAACTCTAGTATGGTTTTCTCCATCTAGATCAAGAACGTTGGCAATGGTGGCAATGGAGAAAAACTTCTCGTCAAGGGTATATTGCTTGGACACACTTTGTGGCAGAGCTTTATAAACGCTTTGACACTGACACCAACCATTTAGGCCATTTGAAAAAGTTGAAACAATCCAGAACAGTGGAAGACTTTATAGTTGCTTTTGAGCACCTGGATTTTCGGACAAAGGGCATGTCTGATGCCTTTTTCCGAGAATGTTTTATCGGTGGTCTCAAGGATGAGATTCGTGCCCATGTCCTCATGGCTCGGCCTCGGAGTTGGGTGGAGGCTACTAAAAGAGATAAAGAAGCACAATAGGTTGTATCTTCTCAAAACCGGAAACCCTCCTTTATTCCTCGCACTAAACCAGTAAATCCCACTACCCCCTCTACTCCACTAAAGATCCAAAAATTGACCAGGGCTAAAATGGTTGAATGCCAACTCAAAGGCCTTTGTTATAATTTTGATGACAAATATTTTATGAGCCAAAAGTGTAAGGAACAAAAGATTTTTATGGCCATCTCGGAGGATATTTCGGAAGAGGATGTTGAAACTCCCCTTGTGTCTGAGTCCCCTGAAACCACTAACATAACCCCTCCCTTGGACCCTCTCAAAGTAGAACCAGTCATTTCCCTAAATGCTCTCACTGGCTTCTCTTCTCCCCAAACCCTCAAGCTAATCGATTACATCAAGCATAGGAAAGTCATCATTCTTGTTGATAGTGGAAGCACCCATAATTTTATTCATCGCCACATTGCCCAAGAAACTTGTTGCTATATCCATGCAGTCAACAATTTCCAAATCATGATTTCCAATGGCGACTCCATGAAATGTGGAGGGCATTGTGAAAATGTGTCTCCAAATTGGTGACTACCACCTGAAATATCATATGTGTGCTATCGACATGGGTGGTTGTGACATTGTGTTGGGTACAGACTGGCTAAGGACTTTGGGTCCCATTCTCATCGATTTTAAAGAATTAACCATGCAATTCGACCAGGAGGGCCAACAATATAAGTTCCAAGGCATCACCGTCGGTTCACCTGAGATCATTAGTTCCCATCGCATGGAAAAATTGCTCAAAAAAGGTCATTCCAACGTTATTTCCCAACTCCATTCCATACAAGCAACTGAGACACCCTCGGTGCCGCAAGACCTCCAATCTGTCCTCTCTAAACATCAAGCGGTCTTTTCCACTCTCTAGTGACTCCCTCCTTCCCATGGCGTTCATGATCATTCCATTCCCCTTGTACCAGAAAGCCTTCCTCCCAATATTCGTCCCTATCGTCACCCATTTTCCCAAAAAAATGAAATTGAGAAAATGGTTCAGGAACTCCTTAACGCAGGCGTTATCCGCCCTAGTACGAGCCCCTACTCTTCTCCTGTGGTCATGGTCCTGAACAAAGAAGGTTCTTGGTGAATGTGTCCTGACTTTCGTGCCCTCAACAAACTCACCATTAAAGACAAATTTCTCATTCGTGTCATTGATGACCTCTTGGATGAATTAAGTGGTGCCCAGTTCTTTACTAAACTTGATCTTCGTTCTGGCTACCACCAGATACGTATGAAAGAGGCAGACATTCCTAAGATTGCCTTTAGAAATCATGAGGGCCACTATGAGTTTTTGGTCATGCCCTTTGGCTTGTGTAATGCCCACTCCACCTTCCAAATCCTCATGAATCATGTCTTTCATCCTTTTCTTCGTCATTATGTCTTAGTTTTCTTTGATGATATCCTCATCTATAGAAAAACCTGGACAAACCATCTTTCTCATGTGGATCAAGTTCCCCATCTACTCTCTCAGCACCAACTTTTCCTGAAATAGTCTAAATGTTCTTTTGGCGCCTCAAAAGTCAAGTACTTGGGTCATATGGTTGGCAAGGACGGTGTTAGGGTGGATCCTAAAAATATTGAAGCTATGCAAGACTGGCCTCACCCAAAGACTCTCAAAATCTTGCGTGGATTTATGGGCTTAATAGGTTATTATCACAAGTTTGTTAAGAATTTTGGAAAGATTGCAACACCTCTCACTGCACTCCTAAAAAAGAACTCTTTCACTTGAACTCCAGCAGTTGCTCAAGCTTTTCAAACCTTAAAGATGGCCATGTGCACAACTCCATTCCTGGCCCTTCCTGATTTCACAAAGACCTTTGTCATGGAAAGTGATGCTTCAGGGAAATGAATTGGCGTTGTCCTTATGCAAGAGGTCCGGCCTTTGGCCTTAACCAACAAGAAACTGTCTAAATGAAATCTGGGAAAATCAATATATGAAAAGGAAATGTTGGCTATTTTGCATGTCGTTGATCTGTGGCGCCCTTATCTATTGGGGAAATGCTTCCAAATTAAGACAGACCATCAAAGCCTCAAGTATTTTTTGGAACAACGCATTTCCTCCCCAGAGAAACAAAAATGGGTGACTAAGATCTTTGGATATGATTATGAGATCATTTACAAGAAAGAAAAAGACAATGTGGTTGCAGATGCACTTTCTCGAAAATATGAAGATGAAGGATCCATTTTTCTCTCTCCTTCATTGTACAAGATTGGCTCCAAGCCGTTCGCCAGGAATGGCTACACGATCCCAAAAGATCGCATCTTATACAACAATTGCAGTCCAATTCTCTAGTTTTCCCATGGTACTCTTGGCTCCATGATGAGCTTCGATACAAAGGCCACTTGTATTTAAGTAAACAATCATAATTAATTCCAAGGTACTTTCTAAGCTTCATGCTACAGCTAGGCACTCCGAGTTTACCAAAACCTATGACAGGGTCAAATGTTCTTTTTTCTGGGATGGTATGAAATAAGATGTTCATAATTTCATCATTGAATGTGATGTGTGTCAACGCAGCAAGGGTGAAACAGTCAAATCTCATGGCACACTACAACCACTTCTTATTCCACCTGCTATTTGGAGGGATATCTCTATGGATTTTATCACAAGCTTACCCAAATCAGGAAATAAATCAGTCATCATGGTGGTTGTTGATCGTCTTTCCAATTATGATCATTTATGTGCTCTTCAACACCCATTTACAGCATCCATTGTGGCTCAACTTTTCATGGATCAGGACTTCAAGCTTCATGGCATTCTGCATTCTATTGTTTTTTATCACAACCCAACTTTCACCAGCAATATTTGGCAAGAATTGTTCAAGCTACAAGGCACCCAATTGCATATCAGCACAGTTTATCATCCCCAGATTGATGGTCAAACTGAAGTTGTCAACAAGTGTTTGGAAACATATTTGAGGTGTTTTGCATCGGAAAAGAAAAATCAGTGGACTCAATGGTTACCCCTAGCTGAATGGTGGTACAACACTTCATACCATACAAATACCTACGTGACTCCTTTTGAAGCAGTATATGGACAAAAGCCACCTTCAGTTCTCTCATACTTACCAGGTGTCTCGAAGATCCAGGCGGTTGACCAAACACTTACAGTTCGAGAGGCTATTCTTCGTACCCTCAAAGAGAATTTGGTCATGGCACAGAATCACATGAAGCAACAAGCAGATCAAGGTCGCTCTTAACGTCAATTTGCAGAAGGGGATCAAGTGTTTCTTCGACTGCAACCTTACAAGAAAAATTCCCTCAAGTCCGAGCATTATTAGAAACTGGCGCCCAAATTTTATGGTCCTTATACCGTTCTCAAGCGTGTGGGATAGGTGGCCTATCAGTTATCTTTTCCTAGTCATTCTAAGCTACATCTTGTTTTTCATGTTTCATGCTTAAAGAAGGTGATTGGAACTAAGTGCCAAATTCAAACCAACCTTCTCGAGTTGGATGAAGAATGATCTATTTGGCTACATCCACAAGCAGTTTTGGACCAGCGTGAGTGTCGCATGCATCAGTAAACCATTAAGGAAGTGTTAGTTCAGTGGAAATATACAACTCCAACAGATGCCACCTGGGAACCAACTACCATTCTGCAGCAATTTCCCCATCTCAAGCGTTGAGGACAAGGCTTTTTTTAAGGGGGAGTACATGTTAGGGACCTAACCCTCACGCAGGTAGAACAATATATTCGGATGTAATAAAGGTCAATATTAATAAGGCCTTGCAATAAAGTAGAATAAGTCGAATGTAAGAAGACCTAATAGAAGCTTCCACTTTTAGAAGGATCTTCCTCTAGATGGTTCTTTTGATAGACATATTTAGTATAAATAGGAGTCAAGGGTATGAAAACCCTAACTTGGATATTATTGTAATAGAGCTCTACTCAACTGGAGGTTGCCCCCTCGAAGAGGCCTATGAACATTGCTCTTAGTAATCGAAGTGCTCTTTCTGGTGTTATTCTATTATCATTTCAATATTATTGTGGTGTTGTTATGGTTATATTGTTGTTTATCTGCCATTTCTAGCATTTTATTTTTTTTCTGCATACTTTTTATATATGGAATATTACAAAAAAATTCATTCCCCATAGCTATTATTTGCACTGTCACCTATTCTGGAACTGTTCTTTCCTAAAAAAATTGTTGTTGTTGTGCCTGCTATTTTTATTGTGTTGTAGTAAGTTGCAACTATTCCAATGCATCTTTGACCTCTGTCAATTTCTTCACTATCTCCTCCCTCTGCTTCTCAACATCATACCAAGCTTTCATCATGTGATCCAGCACTTTTTTTACTACTAACTTTGCATCATCCTCTATAATTGTAAGATGAGGAACTTCCTTGTGTGCCTTCATTTTCTTGTGTTGTCATGTTGTTTGCAACATTGTTATTTTCATTGGTAGTGTCTATGTCTACATGGTTGGAACTAGTATATCCAAAACTGGGAGATTTCCACCTCATGTTTCCTCTGATATAGGGATATTGGTATCATTTTGCACTCCTCCATTTGGTTCTTTTGCGCACTCCTTTTCCTGGGTTGAAGCCTTTGGGATAGGGTTTTTGTGCCTTGGATTTTTAATGGTTTTGCTACCCCCTGTTTCTTTGGTGCGCTCTGTTGCTTTCCTTGTGTTTTTTGTTGGGTTGGTTGACCATTGTGAAGGGCCAGCCTCTACTTCTTGTTTATATTTTGGTACTTTCTTTGGAATTACTGGCACCTTCCACTCTTCAGGTCAATCTTTCATATCCCATTGTGCTTCTTCCCATGTGACATAGTATCTCAATTGTATTCATTCCTTCTTAAGATCCCTCTTGTCCTAGATCCATATGTTATGTCTTGAAGCTTGAAAGTTTGTTAGTCCTTGATTTTCTCTCACAAGTTATAGTGGTATTCTCCATGTGTTTTCCATCTTCTCCTGCATCTCCTCATAGAACATGGAAAATATGCTAGCATTCGCCTTCCTTTGCTTTAGATATGAAGTATACCATAAGGTTGTGTATTTTGTTGCGCGACATTTTCCTAGCCTCTGGTAAAATTCATTGTATTTTGATTCCCCCCATCCAATAAGTGTTATCAATATGATTATCCATGCATAATGAAATTCTGACCCGAAGTCATGTGCATCCTCGCAATCCTCCAAAAATAAGTTTAGTAGATATGAAGCCCAGCTAAGTTGACTCCCCTTTGCACATTGCGCGGCTACTACTATTACTCATGAATGGGTTTCCTCTTTGCGACATTTTCTCAAAATTTTACATGCCATTAGTTTTGTCGCAAACTTAGTTGTTGGTTCATTTATCTGTCTAATAACCATTCCCCTGGATCCTCTGTCGGTCCCATATTTGTTCTTTATCTCATATGCCATGGATTTTTCTTTGGTTTTGTCATCCATGTACTGCTCTAGTTTTTCTCCATCTGTCGATAATCCTATCATTTCTGCAATTAAATCAACATCTATGGATACAGGCATGTTCATCCATAATATATCTCCATGTACCGGTGATAGTAATTGTTTGACACATGCATTCACATCCTTTCCTCTCCTAGAGTGAGGAATATCCAAAAATCTCATAATACATGAGTTGTATAGCCCTTCTATCCATTGTTTCAATCAATTGTTTCGGCTCCAGAATGGGATCCCTTGATGGACCCTCTCCTTTAATTTCCATGTACACTTGTTGCACGAACTCAGGGAACTTCCCCATGTCTGCAACATCATGATCAGCATACTTCAGCTTATTCACAAAGCCTAACATGTCATCAATTACTTTAAATCCTTCAAGTATCTATGGCAGTGACAGTGTGAGCTCCTTTTGTTTGTTAGGTGTTCTTGGCGCAACAGGTTTTTCCCTAGTCTTCTTGTTTCATGTTGATGGCCCTGTTATCCCCATTTTGTGGATAACTAAGGATATCATGTCTTGAGGCCCTCATGTTGCATATATGGAGTGTCGAGAGACTACATGACCAGTAGTACCCTTTTGCACAGATAGGAAACCCACTCACCACCACAGATGGTCATAGTTTTGCAAATGGCATCCACCACACCAACTAGCTTCTGAAAGGCAATGGGCCTTGCTCCACGAGGTACAAGTCAGTATTATGGTGAGCATCATTTCAATATTTAAGCCATTTGATTATGTTGTATCTTATATTTTCTCTATACTTCATGATATGTGCTTGGACATTATGCCTTTTCCCTACATCACCTTGGTGGTTGACATTGTGCCCTAGTAAGTGGTTTTCCTTGGGGATGGGTTTGATACTGGGAACTCCCTTAATGAGCCATCGTACTATTCCCAATCATACTTACCACTTTCCATCATTGTTCCCCTCCATTTCCTTATCTCTTGAGATTTTAGGGTGTATTGATCCAAGAAGGGGTTGTCCCTCGTTCTATGGGAAGAAGGGGCTAATGGCCCAAAGGGGTGGTGTTGGGTAAAATATAAAATCCTTATGTAAACCTTCCATATGCTTCTCCCAAGGATCACCCAAGAAAGCAATGAAACACTTATCTTTGAATAAAGGGGACCCACAATATAATAAAGAATGCTTAAAAGGTTAGTTGAAGGATAGGAGGTCTCATTACGAGCCGACCTATCACGTCCATGAATATCTAGTGGTATGACATTACCATCCTCTAGTCACCAAACCAAGGTAATGGCTCTCAGTTGCATGGCTGAGAGAAAGGGGGTCTCATCACGAGCCAACCTTATCATTTCCATTAGGTGTTTGTGGGTGACATTTCCACCACCTGGTCACCACATCATGGCAGTGACCTTCAACCTCTCCTTATGATATATTGAAAGAAAATAAAGAAAGAAAGATAAAAGGCAATTGATATGCTTGAAAAAAGTGCATTGTGGACGAAGGTACCACACACTCTCTACAAAGGCACCCATGAATAAGACACTACGACCCCTTGTATGTCATGCGCCCTATGCCCATTGAGTCTTGACCCCAACCACTTCATCCACTTTACATGGATTAGACAGGGATCTCTTGGAAGCTCTCCTTGACCTAGGGAAAGATCTACCAAATAGGACATCTCGTCAACCCTCCCATATTCAAGCTTGACAAGTCGCATAGTGTCTTTGAGTTGTTAATTGTTTAATATAGTGATCTTTGATGCACATGTTTAGATGGATTATTTATTGATTATATTCACTTATCATGATGTTATGACTTGAAATCCTTGGAGGGTGTGCTCATTTGTCTTTGCAAGACCTAGTTGGTGGACAGTTTTGGGAGAACAAGCCTAGCTTGGGCTTCCATGGGGCTACAAGCCCACAGGTTGAATGTCAGGGGCCCGCATTCCGGATGAGAGAGATCAAACTTGGAAGGCCTTGATGATGACTTGGACGACCTATCATATCCCTCACTTGCCAAACGATTTTCCCAGGAGGGGGAAAATGTCTTATTTTGAGTTTGACGCCATGCTTTTGGGGCTAGGGCATGGTGGTGAGGTGCCACTCTTTTGACACATGGACGTTTTGAGGAGAAGAGGGTCTTCACCATGATGAGAGTGATTATATGCTTGACACGTGGCCTTTGGAGGCCTACCCATGCTTCAACACCAACGACTTCCTCAAAGTGGAAAAGCGTCCCCTAAAGGGGTGGCATCCTTCTAAATTAGGGTTTTATTTGTGCAAAAATGAAATTTTAAGTGAATTGTTTAATGTTATTTTGTTAAGGGGGAAAGATTAGGGTTTTTGACCCCTAATCTATTTTTTTACTCCTTAATTTATGGACAAGCTATGTTAGCTACATTTTGTATAAATAGAGATCATAAGATCTCATTTTAATCATAAATCGCCCTCTTGTGAGAGGCCTTGGTCTGAAATTTGTGCCACAATTGGCTCTTTTTAGCTCTTGTGCACTTGTTTGTGGCTATCTATTGGTGAATGAATGATGGAAGTCTAGCGCTAGCCTTGGATGATGTTTTCTAGCTCTTGTGGTGGATTGTCTTGGCATTTGTCTTGATCTTGGTATGGTTTTCTACTATTATGCTATCATTTTTTCAAGTCAAGTTTATTATGCTATGAGCTATGTGGTAAGTATAAGGAAATACACCCCCACGATAGTCTTCATCATTTTATTGCTTCATCTCATTGATTATACAAGGGTTTGCTAGGAGAAGCGTAAGGGCATACACCTTCTTAGCTTAAACCCTAGCCTAGATAAACTTGCCTTGGGAAATAAAAGGGCTTACACCCCCAATGAGGTAGTTTCTCTAAACTCTTTTTTATTTGACTCCATTAACCAAATAGTAAAGGCACTAGTCATTTATTGTTGCATTGGAGAAATAAAATATTGCATTGGGAAACGTGATTTTCGATCAATTTTACTTCTTGCAAAGTGGATTGTGTTCCTTTTGCCTTTGGAACCTCACAACCACTAGGGCATCCCCATATAGGGGATACTTATTGCTGTTGTTACAAAATTTCATTTTCATCCATTAGGGTTGCAAAAACCCTAACTCATTTGATTGAATAATTCACTTATCAACCATTGGATTTTGCTCAAAGTTTGCATACTTATTCTCCTTGGTCCAACGCACTTTTTGGCAAAGTTTGAGGAGATTTCAGTGGCTGATTTTCTCACTGTAATACATTGAATGTTACAACCATAAGGCTGACATAATTTGTTGTAGACAAGTGTTTACAACAGCCTTATCTTTTATGCTAAGAGTATTGGTTTTCCATCTTGAGTTTAGCTAGTCATTTACTAGTTTTTCTCTTCCATTTTCTACTTGATCTTTAGCATTTATTGAGCAGCTTATAGTACCATTTTTTTCTGATATATAATGTTATCTATTGCTGCAAATTAGGGACATAAATCTTAACTTGTTGATCCAACTAACATATATTGTTGCAAAGTGTCTTTTCTTGTCTCTTGGGCAGGTACAATCATCCGAAGAGGCATTATACCTGTGAGGAAACAGTTACTTGACTTACAAGGCATATCTTTCCACATTTCACTCCATTTAGACTTGACCTATAGGGGCTTAACTTCCATCTCAATCCCCCTAGGGTCACCAAGATTGCCTCCCTAGAGTGACCTAGTCACCCTTGAAGTGTGGGACCTACATCGAGGTGACATTGGGTGTAGGATTCCCAAGTTGTAGCACTTGCCTTGTGGTTGAGTCAGGTTTTTCCCAACCTACAACTTGTGATATAACATGCCCTATTATTTCCACTGGATTCTCTTCATCATCTTCTTCAGTGTCTAAGTTTTGTTGGTTCGTAATTTCTTCCACCTATACGTGTTCCTCCGACTGTTGCGCTGGATCTACTACACGGTGTTGCACTTCGTCATACTATGTTTGTTCATCATCTTCCTCATTCAGTTGTTCATGTGGTTGTGTTTCTCCTAACCCAGTTTTTTGCACGGGGTTTTTCTATGTGCTATGGTTTTGTGTTTCTCTCCGCGGGTCGATATCGATTTCTTCTGTCGTCGGATTTTGTTGTTCCTATTCTTCTACAATAGTGGGACTAATTGGTTCAATGAATGGAGATGGAATTGCATTCACATCCACCACTCCTTCCAATTGATTTGAGTTTTCTCCATCAGCGACGATGTCCTATGCAAACCTCACGGAACTTCTCATTTTCCTTGCGACCCGACTGGGATCTCCAAGGTTTGGTGGCACCATTTTACTAAATCTGGAAAGGGTTGCTCTGAATCATAACTGAACACCTCGGAATCACCTGGTTTCACTAAATTTTCTTCCTTACATCAAGTTTTCACAAAGTCACAATGAGTCTTTTCATTTCATGTATTATGATTTTATAGGTCATGCAATAAATGCCCTATCGTACCACACTTTTACTATCACCGCTTTTCCCTTTTTTGGATGTTTTCTATATCGGCGCACTGCGTTTTCTGTCTGGTCCCATCAACCCCTCGACCGACTACCTTCTTTAGGCCAAAATCACGTGGCCAAGAAGATCCTTCCTTTCGCCCCTTGGTTGAGGTCGAGCAGAAGTCGTATGTCCCCTTTTGGCTAAGGTGGTTTCATCCGTTGTTGGTCCCGGAGAAAGGTGGTTTTTTTTCTGATGAGGGAAGGCAGGAATCAAAGAACCTTACTTTTTCACGGGGGAAAAGAACCATGTGGTTTCATCAGTTGTACTGAAACTAATTTAGGATGCTCCTCCATGCCAATGTTTATTTTCCGCAACTTCAAAGGTTGTGTATAATAAGAGTGAGCCTCAGGTGACTGAGTATCCCTAACCTTTCTAGAGCCTTCTGCTTGATGGGATGTTAAATGACGAAGCCTTTCTAATCCATTTGTATCGTCAATCTCCTTATCAATCTTGATACACACACAACGGTTGAAACAAGCCTATTCCTAAGGAAGCTTATAAATCTCTCTCTGACTTGGACATATAGGTGTAGAAGATATATTTTGTAAGTCGTTAGTAAAGAGAAATTTATTATTTCTCTGGCGCATAGTGTATTCATATTCTTTTATACCAATTATTGTTTGGTGTGGGTTGTATTATCTAACTGTACGCCAGGCACTTGTCCATCCACTGCATCTTTTGTACTTTTCTTATTTTTCCATTTTTTTTCTTATTTTCTTTTCAGCTCCTACTATATACACTATGTACAATTGTAATTGTTTGCATTGCATCTACAAAGGGTTATTGGGTCGACTGTCCCTATATTGTTTCAGTCGAATTCCATTAACCAATCCTTGAATCTCTTTTCCTGCTAGATCCTGCAACTGCACAACACCTCCATCTGTGATAGATTTTATCTCATATGGCCCTAGCTAAGGCATCCTGAATTTTCCTGGGTACTGTAAATATTTGTTGTCATAGAGAAGAACCATATCTCCTTCCTTAAAAATTTTATTTTTAATGTGTCTATCATGCCAAGATTTGTCTTTGAATTTGTGTACTTCCTTATGGAAACTAACCATAATCCTTTCCTCTTCTAGTTCCATGAGTTGAGATAATCTTTCTTGAGTTGCGCCTCTTTCTGTCATGTTTGTAATGGCTGCAATGCGTAGACTAGGTATCAAATATTCTAAAGGGACTACTTCTTCCTGGCGATAGACCAATCTAAAAGGTGTATGCCCTATGAGTTTCTTGCATGTGGTTCTATAAGCCCATAATACTGTTGGTATCTTCAAATCCCAATCATCCATGTTTACATTGCAAATTTTAGTTAGGGTATTCTCCAATATTTTATTAAATGCTTCCACTGTTCCATTAGCTTGAGGATGGTATGGAGTGCTCTTTTGATGGTGTATTTCAAATTCTTCAGTCATTTCCTGAATGGTATTATTGATAAAATGAGTTCCCTGACCACTCATCAGAATTATAGGGCATCCAAATCTTGTAATTACTTGTTCAAACAAAAAGTGTGTGGCAATATTTTACTGTTGTTGCTTCGGCCCATCTGGTTAGACATTTTCTCTTTGTAATGATGTACCTTGGTCTTGATATTCTAGTTGGTGGATTGATTGGTCCTACAAATTCTACTGCCCATTTGTCAAATACTTTAAGGGTTACCTAAGGTTTTAAGGGCATTTCATCCCTCCTATATGGTTTTCCTACGCTCTGACAGACATCACAAGTCTGGCAATATTCCTTTGCATCTTTAGAAACTGTTGGCCACCATAATCATGCACATAGTATCTTCTACATTGTGGCTTTTCCTGCATATTGTCCTCCATCTATTCCTTCATATGTTTCTGCCAAGATGATGGAACGTTCATGTTCCATGACACATTTCCTTATAATATTATCTGCTCCTAGTTTATACGAGTGTCCTGCAATAAGTTGGTAATCTGTAGATCTAACCACCGAATTCTTCTTCTGTGGAGTGTTTTATTCCTTTGGGGAAAATCATGTACTCAAATATTCAATTTGCACTCAAAAATTCAATTATATCATAAAAGTATTTACCAACAATTTGCACTGAAAAGAGTTGTGCATCTACAAAATTGTCCTCCAAGCTGCTTGGTTCCTCTCCATTAGTTATCCTAGGCAGATGATTTGGCCCTGCATTCGGTCTTCCAGGTTTCACTACTACTTCAAAATCAAACTCTTGAAATATCAGCAACCATCTACNCCCCCCCCCCCCCCCCCAACACTAGCTTGTTGACCAGGTATCTGAGAGCAGAGTGATCTGTGAACATTTTATAATGTTGGACTAATAAATAGTGTCTTAACTTTTGTAATGCATACACCATATCCAAACTGTCTCTCTCTGTTGTATTATAATTTTGTTTTGACTCTGAATGTTTCCTACTTGCAAATGTTATTGGGTGATCTATGTCACCTTCTCCTAGTTGTGTTAGTACTGCTCCAAGTGTTATTGAAGAGGCATCCACATGAACATGGAACTCTTTTGACCAATCTAGAAACACTAGAATTGGTGTTGTCATCATTTTCTCTTTTAAGATGTCTAAACTTTGTTGGCACTCATCATCCCATTGAAACTTGATATCATTTTTTAACAGTTTCTCCATGGGCGCAGTAATCTATGCGTAGCTCTTTATGAACTTTCTATAGTAGCCTGTATGACCTAATGTAGCTCTCAACTAGCGTACTGACTTCAATGGTGGTAAATTAACAATGATGGCAATCTTTGCAGGGTCAACCAGTAGACCCTGTTTACAAACCACATGTCCTAGCAAAATTCCAAATGGTGTGCTAAATATGCATTTCTTAATGTTCAAGGAAAGTTGACATTGTCTACACCTCTCTAGCATTAATCTTAAAACTTCAACATGATCTTTCAATAGGCTAAATATTGTCCAATCATCCAGATAAACCTCCAAAAATTTATGTATAAAATCTTTAAATGCAGCTACCACTACCCTTGAAAAAGTAGCAGGGGAATTCTTCAATCCAAAGGGCATCACAGTGTATTGGTATGACCCCCATTTTGTGGAAAATGTAGTCTTATAACGATCCTCTAGTGCTATTTTGATTTGGTGATACCCTGAAAATCCATCAATAAATGAATATGCTTCTTGTCCTCCTACATTCTCCAATACCTCATCTGTAAATATAGTAGGGAAGAGATCATACAAACGGACATCATTCATCTTCCTCAAGTCTACACATATCCTTATTTCCCCATGCTTCTTCTCTTGAACTACCATAGGGATAATCCACTCAGATTCTTCAATGGGTTCTATTATACCAATCTCTAACATTTTATCAATCTCTTCTTTAACTTTATGTTTATATACTGGATTCAACCTATATGGTCTTTGTCTTATTGGTCTGGCATCTGGTTGCAAAGGAATCTTCATTTCTCCAAGTTCTCCTCCTACCCCTTTGATTTCTGAAAATTTTGTTGGAAATAGATCACTATATTCGTGTAGTAGTTCTATTACTATTTCCACTATCTGGTTGTACCAATAGTCACCAATACTTGCAATCTTGGGATTCTCTTATGTCCCAATATCGACTTTCTTTATCTTCAGTAGTGCAACAAATTCTTCTCACTGTAATTGTGGGCCTTCTACTTATATTTCCCCTTCTACTTCTGTTATCTAGATATCACGCGGGTTTTCTTCTGTTGGGTCATCTTCTGGGACGTGGTAACAATGTAACAATTGTTTG
Organism: Picea engelmannii; assembly: GCA_009831015.1. Lineage (NCBI taxonomy): Eukaryota > Viridiplantae > Streptophyta > Pinopsida > Pinales > Pinaceae > Picea > Picea engelmannii. Next base: position 2,150,086 of record ML776967.1, on the reverse strand, counting down.
ATTGTTTGTCGATTCTGATTTTGATAAGATGTGACAATTTCAACTTCGGGTTCTTCAAAAATATTTTCTTTTATCAACTTCAATGTTGCATCCATCACTAGATTCTCATGTTCAAATGCAAACGTGATCACAAAGTTCTGCTGCAATTTTTTCCAATTTCCAATTCCTCTGTGCAGTTCCAATTCTGTATACCAATTTCTTGGTATGCCTTCCAATAAATAGATGAATTGATGTGGTCATTCATCTAGTGGTATCAATCTCCATTGGGATATGCATCTGTCTATATGTTCTTTGGGTTGTCCTCTTCTAGCGTATTTCTCCATATGTGTATTCCCCTGTTCTGCACCAAATCTGATGCGCAGTAATCTTTTGCATTGATACCAATCATGGATCTTTTCTTTGTGAGTACCCCACCAACATGCAAGTGTTGCTTTCAAGGCAATATCTAAAACTAATAACCTTGAATTTCCACGACTTCTAACTCAAACTTTGTTAAGAATTATTCTAAATCACTTTGACCATAAAAACTTGGAGATTCTCTTACCTCTGTGCCAACCCATCTTAGTGCGCACGTCAATCTTGCATATGTTCTGGCAAATATCTCATGTAAGCGTTGTTGTCAATTCTCCAGTCCTGTGTCAGAATCTGAAGAACAAGAATTGTTGCTTCTCCAGCTAAGCATTCCATCTGTTGTTGGCTTAATGTAATCTTCCTCACACGCAGTAGTTCTATAGAACTAGTTGATTTCTTTTGTGATAAAGTTCTTTGTCGTTGGTTCAACATATCTTCCACCTTCTAAAGGATCTAATGGTGCTATGACTCTATATTCTTCTGATTCAAAAATTATTTTTCGGGTCTTCAAGTTGATGATAGCTTGATTGTCAAATGCTCAATCCAGTCCCAACAATGTTAGATAAGGTGTAGTATTATCCACTATATCGATTACCTCAAAATATGTCATAGTGCGCGCACACCATCTAAATCCACCGGTATGCCTTTCAATTGACCAATTGGTATTACTCTATGTTGGTTTGTCAGTTTCAGCTGAATAGGTGAATATCCCAGTGTAGGTCCCCCCATGCATTCTCATGTTTTCTTAGGAAGAACATTTACCTCATATCTCAAATCTAATATGATGTCACCCATGTTAAAGTCTCCAATATTTGCATTTAGTCTGAATTCTCTATTTGTTCTTGTCTTCCTATGGACATGATTTACTATCTTTTGTTCTAGTTTTATCTCTTCTTCAGATATTACATTTTTTTAACAAACCTTGTAATACTTGTAAAGATGTTTGATCATTCAATAACTTCAAGCAAGACACCAAAAAGTTTCTTAGATTACTTACCTTATCTGAAGTCTGACCTCCGTTGGTATGATCATATGGATTAGGCATATCATATATTGGTCCATCATATCATGTCTATGCATTTGAAGTAGAAGGAATATTCTCCTGCAAAATTTCTTGTCTAGCCTGCTTGAATGTTTATTTTTCCTTGTGTGCATCAAAATGTTGTTGAGGTGTTGTATTTTTTCTAACCCACTAGTGTTGGTTTTTGTTCTGATTTACTGCATCTGCTCCTGTTTTGGTTCCACCTCGAGTAACTATATTAATGTGTTTTCCATCATCTCTAGTTTCCACGGAAATCCATTGAACATTATGGTTATTTTGATTCATTTTGTCATGTATCTTTGTCAGAACTATATGACAATATTTTGTAGTATGATCTGTTGCGCGACAGTACATGCATGTTGTTGGTGGTTGTGGACAATCCCTTGCATAATGTCGAGGTTGTTGGAAATTGTGGCAAGTTATTGGTCCTCTGCCTCTTCCAAATCCTCTTCTTCCACGTCCTCCTCTGAATCCTCCTCTGTTGCTTTGATTGTCTCTATGCGATGTATTATATTGTGGTACTTGATTATATTGAGGTGGCGCTACAAAAATTGTTGTGCATTATTATATTGTTGCACATATGGACCTATCATTAGTTCACCTTGCATCTTATAAGCATCTGAGGTCATTTCCTTCATAAGCTCCATGGTTCTACAATCCTTATCCTCAAGTCCTACCGACTTGCAAAAATTGCAGAATGTACTTTTAGGCATTGTTTGGTATTTTTGCATCTTTGGACAATGATAGGGATCATGCCTAGGTGTTTTACAGACTTCACACCATAATCCTCTTGTGGGTAAGGGATTTGGCAGTCCCGCTCCCAAACACTGCGCAAATGTTGGGCACTCATTTTTGTGGAGTCCTTATGTTTTGCATAAGGTACACCAGACAACTTCCCTCTTTTCCTTGCCTTTGTTCTAATTCAACTGAAATGTCAAATTATTGAGATCCTCTCTCAGCTCTTCTACAACTAGATCTGTATGTTTATACAGATTCTCTTCCATTTGTAAGGTTGCTTATAGAGCCTCGGCCTGAGTCTGGAACTTTTGTTGCCTCAATGGATATTGAAAATGTGGCAATAATGAGTTTATGAATAGTTGTCTATGTTACATGTCTGTTATGGGATATTTCAACTTACCTTTCAATCACTTGAACTTCGAATCGACTTCCCAAACCGACTCTCCTGGCTTTTGTTTGATTTCTAACTTCTCATTCATATATTGATCTTCTGAACTTGGTCATTGGAATTCATCGATTGGTGTCTTATTTACATCTACAACAGTTGTAGGTGCTCCTTGTGGATTGTTTACTGCTAGGCTCATAAACCAGTCCAGTGCGTGATTTCTAATGTAATTATGAGTTGAGCCACTTTTGTGTCTTCATCTATGATCTGTTTAGCTTCCCAAATCTTTTCACTAATAAATAGATGTTTGTTTGGGTCCTTTGAGCCTTCTCCATGAAATTATGGTAACCAAATGGTTGGATTTGCTCCTTCCATTGTAAAATTTATGGTACTACCTCCGCGCGGTGTAGATAACCGACTACTGCTACATGAACTCGTACTTCCACCTGAATTTCCATTGGTCCCTTGACCTATTGGACTCCTTCTGCCACTAATTGTTGGTTGTCTAAAAGGTTCTTTCTTTTCTGATGTCTTAATCGCACATGGGGTCGTGGGTTCCACACTAATTCTGATTTGGAATGGAGTTCCTTCTTCTGCGTTGGACCTCTGACCTCTGGTTTTTCTGTCATATGTGGCCCGCATGATTTTCTCAATCTGCTCCGTAGAACGGAGATCCTCTACCTCTTCTTCATCACTATCCAAGCCTTCCCTCTCGACTATTGCTCTCTTTTTCCTATTAATCTTATATTGGTAGGGTCTTCCGTTGCGCGTTGTTCTGGCTTTGCCCATTATTTCCTTGATTTGTTCTTCATCATCATAATGGTGTCCATCACTTCCTTCTGCTTACCTCTATCCAGATCCCTCTCCATGTCTCATATCGTCATTAGTGTTTCCCCCAGTCTCCCCATGCGTGCAGAGTTATTTAGTTATCGGATTCCATTATCATCACACCTTTATCATGCAGCAAAATCGTGATTGACGTATAGGGTGATCTAATATACCTTCCTCTTGGAACCTTCAAAAACTCGTGCTCTGCAACAATGTATGATTTTGCAGTGTCAACTGCAAACTCGGTAATGAATCCTGCAATGATGTTGTCTAACCAGAAATCGACTGTGCACGTAAATTTTTTGTTCACTTTTTGTAGATGCACAAAACTTTCAGTAGTCCATTCTCTCTAAATATTGGCGCGGTGTATACTTAGGGTTTATATTGTCTTTCTGTGCAAACTCGAGCTCTTTCATTGTCAGTCATCGTTCGATCTCCTGTTTAGTGGGATTCCATGGTCTGAACATCCCCTTCTAATACGTTATTATCTTCGTTGTTCTTCTCAACAAGTCCCTTCCAATTTGTTCTTATGGGTTCCCAGAACCATTTGTTGGATGTTTCTTGGGCTAACCCGGGTTCTACTTTAGGTTTCCAACAAAGCCCTGCAAAGCATCAGCCCTTCTAGAGACCAAAAGGAAACACTGTGCACAGAGTGCACAATGCAGTCTCACCCGAGATGGCTTATGGGTGACTACAGGACCCAAATGTCTGCAATCTTGGAAGGGAGACTTCCGTGGGAATGGGAGACACAAATTTATCGTGGTTCACCCCCCCTGGATTATTTCCACAAAGATCTAGCTTGCTTGGCTCTTTTATTATTATGCATCAAGGTTATAGCACTGCACGCATTACATTTGAGGCTGACAAGATCATACTAAGCTCCACAGCTTACAACCTTACCCTCGATTACAATGCATATCTTTGTTTGTTTGTCTCTATCTCATCATACATAAATCAATATTCAGTCTCTCACATAACAGTCTCACTAACTATCTCTCTGTTATCTCACCACACATATTTATATTACAAAAAGGGGTTAATTACCCGTTGCAAAAATGACCAAACCCTAACCCACTAACCCTAGGTGGATTAGGTTTGTCCACTTTCTAACTCCCTGATCACAGCTGGTCCAAAATCCAACTGTTTTCCTCGTTGATCTGCGTCTTTCTTCCTTTCTTTCACTTTCCTGGTTTCCTGGCGCTACTTTTCCCTATTTTCTGGCGCGCGCTCCTTCTTTGATCCATTTCCTAACTGCCTTCATTAATTACCGTGTTTTTCCCTAAAATGGCTTGTGCCAACACAAGCACATAGAGATCAAATATCACTTCATTCGAGTCAAGATTCAGAAGGGAGCAGTGAAGCTCCAATATATCACCATCGATGAGCAAGTAGATGATATTCTAACCAATCCCTTAGCAAAAGGGAAGTTTGAAGCATTCAAAGACAGACTAGGATTGGTGCATAATTCCTTCCTCACTAAGAGGGAGTGTTGAGAAATGTAGCTCGAGTAGGAGCTTCTTGCACAGGTTAGGTGTGAATGTGTGAGAAGTAGTTCAAGACGACTTCTTAGTGACCACTTAGGAAAAATGGGAAATAATACCATCTGGTAATTTAACTTAAATAAATAAAAGTGAAAGACAAATTTCTCATGTTCTCCTAATCTTAGAATCTAAATGAAATATTCTAAAATATTAGTGAGTTAGATTTGTTCTAATCTTAGCAGTACACCTCATTCTTGAGATAAAGTGGTTGCTAGGATTAAGGAGATTAGTTGCTAGGGTTGAGGAGATTAGTTATCTCTCTCAAAGCATAAATAGGACAAGATGGGAGAAGTTGGAACACACATGGGAACACTTGAGAGAGGAGGAAACCAAGAGAAGGAGAGTGCATCTACCTTAACTGCTTATGTGTGTTATTCATTTATTGCTTCAGCTGTTCATTTTCCAGCTATATGTGAGATTGTTGCATGTTCAGAAATATTCATTTATGTGATTAAATAATTCAGATCTGATTTATTTAATTAAGAGAAACATAGGACAGCAGTCATCTAGGGCTTTTGGAAAATGCAAACGTCTTTAAAGAGAACAAGTACTCTGTCCCAATTAACTAAACTCTCCATGTTTGAAATGGACACCTCCTTTGAACAGAATGCCCTCCCAAAAGCTCCAATGACCAGCCATCATACAACCATGAAGACCAATTGGAGAGGTATATAACAGATGTTTTGTACGCCTGTAAAAATTGCACATTCTGTTTATTTATCAAATATAATAACCCCTGTAAAGCTTCACCGCATCAAGCCAGTACAACAAGAAAAAATATCAATCGAGATTTGCTCTGTTGCTTCCATGAATTTGACACAAATCGCCATCTTGAAGTTCCTGTACCATTTTGTTCCACCCACCTAATGCTAATTTCCCTATTTACAGTTTGGGATTTTGGATGGCTTTTCTTTATTCTTTTTCTGTTTTGTTCAAATCATTCTATCTATGCCAGGCATAGTACGGTGGGCACATTCTCATCCTTTTGAAGGATATTGTAGGACAAAAGTGGCTCTTGTTAAGAAAGTTTGCTTCATCTCATGTTTCGTGAGACGGAGAAACCAGATAATAAGAATGTGCACTCTAAGATCTAAATGATTTGTGATTTGAACAAATATGGATTATGCTATGTTCAACCATCTGGAGCATCTGGTTATACATCTTTTCTCCTTATTCTAATTGTTGAATGACTTAACATTAAAGCAAATTCACTATTTTGTTGTGCATTGTAATTGTTGATCTTACTGAGAAATTACTATAGATATTGAGATACCTAGTTCAGAATGACATTATTGCACCAAGAGAAGAGAGATGCATGTTACAGCCCAGTATTGAAGAGATTATAACATCCGTCCCATGTAATGCCTATCCTATTTGCCCATCCCAACACATGTCACCTGAATATAATATTTACACAAATCTTTATATATAAAAAAATAACACTATAGTAATCAAATCAGATCAACCATTGGAAGAAGAAGAATCTAAAGCAATTTTTGCTAGAAGGCATATACCAAGCAGATGACATANTATATATATATATATATATATATATATATATATATATATATATATATATATATATATATATATATATAAAAGCACACCAGCATATATCCATCTTAACATCTTTTAAGCACTTAGAGATTTGCATCTCTTTTTTTTGGATCCGTCTCAATGCTTAATATATCTGAAGTTAAGATGCATCTATGCTGGTTATAACAGAAAGACATTACCAGTTAAACAAAACTTAAGGATCTCGTGGACCTTATTAAGAATCCAATAAAAAGAAAAGAATATTTCAATGAAATTGTTTTCCACTGTAGACCTTATTAAAAACCCAGTGAATAAAGAAGAATAGTTCAATAAAAGTGTTCTTCACTAACAGGAATGTCAAGAAAGAAATACAGGACAATCTACCACCCTTAATCAGTGCCCCAGAACAGCAGTGATACCAACCACATGCAAAGGAAAATATCCCAAGTATAGCCATCTGCTGATAATTCATATGAGTATTTTCAATGATACACATTGTTCTTATCCAATAACTGCACTTTCATTTCTTCTTCATATAACCTAGAAGACAACTGATATATACAAACAACCCAGGATCGACCAAAAGACTAATCCTCTTAAACACTTAATCATCAACAGGATCCTCCGGAGTGTCTTCCACCTTTCGTTTGATTACAAGAACTGGGCAATCAGCATGCTTTGAGATATACTCACTCACAGTTCCAACAAATATCCTGCAAAGAAAACATAGATATTTCTTGAATCCGCATTATTACTAAATGAGAAAAATTGCACTTCCTTGAATGATTAAAAGCAGCCATTGAGAATGATGTATCGATGCATGTACTTAATGCATCTTTCCAGATGCTAAAAGTGAAACTAATATCAAACCAAAAGCATGCAATACAAGCAAGGTTAAAACTGAAACTCATATCAGACCAAAAGCTATGCAATACAACCAAGGCTAAACTCATATCAAACCAAAAGCTATGCAATACAACCAAGGCTAAACTCATATCAAACCAAAAGCTATGCAATACAACCAAGGCTAAACTCATATCAAACCAAAAGCTATGCAATACAAGCAAGGCTAAAAGTGAAACTCATATCAAACCAAAAGCTATGCATTTTGCAATTCAAGCAATAACAGTGCTGTATGGCTAGATTTAAATGCCATCTAATCCACGATATAGATAGAACCTAGAATCCAATAAACAATTTTATATGCATCATGTGTAACCAGAAAATACCCAAAGTCTTAGATAAATCATAGCATTAACCGTACCATAGAGGGATTGACTGGCACTAGACCTTGATATTCATATATTCTGTGCTCTGTTAGTGATGTCTTCCCTGTCATCCAAGGCCAAAGTGTCAGAATGCTCCTTGCATTGCAGAGCAGCTATGGCAAGAGTATCTTTCTATTGTATTGTAGATGGAATATGAAATCCATGATTGGGCAGAGATTCTGGTATCCTAGGAGACCTCTATTATCTAGAACTCATAGGAAGATGCACCTGGCCATAATTGAAGTTCACCTCATAAACAGCTCGCAGCCTATGATCTTCAACCTTCCTTTTGAGTGTACAATCCATTAAAAGTTTGGGGAGATATAAGATACTAGGGATGGAACAACACAACTTCCCTCTGTCAAAAAACATTTGTGACTTTGTCAACAGATTTGATTCCCCAATAAAGCATTCTTCACCTAATCCATTGTCCTCCAGCCAAAACAAAACTCTGATAGACTTCTCACCCATATGTGGTAAAATGGAATCCTTTTATCATCTATTAAGGCAGTGTCCTTGGGCCAGAGTCACATGGAAACAAGCAAAAGAAATTCCCAACTATTTTGAATCTATGGAATTAGTCAGGGTCCATCCTTCACGAGGGATTTACTTTGTTTATCAAGATTCACTTTCATGTATCTATAACATTTTCAGAATTGAAGTATTGTATATGATCTAGAAGACCAGAAATATGACTGCTTTCAAGTTTCAACAGGAGAAAGATCAAAAAAATATGCAGAATGTGTAGTTATATTTGTTATAATGTTTGGAGACATCCACAAGGCCACTACAAACTAGAATTCAACTTCTGTTATGATCAATAAAGTCCTTTTAGAGGCTCACAGCTTTTGCCCATCACAAGAAAGGTAGCAGGGCCTCCAAGGTAGAGACAAGAAAGGTGAAGCCCACATATAAATAAAATCCCATTATTCCCACTAAGAAGGACAAGACTAGGAGCAATTGCATCATGGAGGATAATTGCAGAGGGGTAGTGGGGAATTTATCAAGCTCTTAAAGCTAAAAGTGTGTTTCTTGGAAGGATGACTAGAATGTGCAATCCTATCAGGCCCGAACAGGTGATGAAAGAGATGCCAGGAAAATAAACAGATCAAAATGCCCATGAATCACTTAGCACATTAGCTTACCCAAACTTCTATTGCTACTAGCCCCATGTCAGCCTTTTGTTCTGAGTGTTTATGATGTCTGACTTGAAAAGGCATCTTTGATATTATGGATTGTGCAGTTAATAGGGATGATGTCGCATATAGTTTTGTCTTGTGATAGATACAAGGATATATGCATTTAATCAGCCACTATTGTCTTATATGAGACTGAGGACCTCTTCGATGGGTCAATTTGTCATACTCTAGAACATTAGACCATGATAGCACACAAAGATGTTTTGAAGTTCTTTTTATACCACCCTTTTTGTTGTGGCTGCTTGCACCCTTTTGAATTTAATAAAGCTATCATACTCTCCTAGAGAACAGCGTAGTGATGATTAGGAAACAAAGGAAACCAAAGAACGTGAACTGCATATGAAGGTGTCATATTAACATAAAATTTAGTGTGAGAATAGTTTTATATTCAAAATGAAAGAAGAAATATCGGAATAGAGATCCAACAAAAGAAAATTAATATTCGGTTTAGTCAGGCTATAAAATCAAAGATGCAAAATCATAAATTGGCCTTTTAGGCTACCTCTGTACAGGTCCAAGACCACGACTTCCAACAATCAAAATGTCTGGATGTATTTTTTTCACTTCACGACAAATTGCTTCCTTTGGATCTCCTTTTCTAATCCATCCTTCACATGGAACCTAACATAGTGGACAAAATATTTAGATTGGAGAATCATTCAAGTAAAGCATAAAAAGTAAATTGCAACAAAGTTTGCATTGAATGTTGTTTAGTGGCAGACATTTAATTACATAGTAAACACGTCGTAATGGACACAATTCTTGAGTCAGAAAATGTACAAGAAAAACAACATGATGACTAAAAGAATCGAACTTGATCCATTGTAGTAACAGCTACCATTAATACAGAGGATCAGAAAATTGAACTCAACAATAATATGACTCAATGTAAACGGGTGTGAAAAAATGAGAAAGAAAAACATTTCATCAATGTAAACGTTCATTGTAAATATTTGACCTTATATTAGACATCTAGTTTTTCTTTTCAAATAACACCATTCCTAAAAAAATTATTCAGTTCAAAGCTGGTCACTGATGGAACTAGTAATTCTTGCATACCCCAATTTCATGGCAGCGCCTAATGAAAATTTCCAATAGATGAAGCCCTCGTATCTTTTCCCTGTGCTTCAAGTCTTTAAAATCATCAGGTGAGGCATACAAGCTATCCATATCATCAAATCCTGCATCACAATGTTATAGAAATCCATTATATCATTGTAGCAAACTAATCTTATTTAACAGGTGCAGTGCTCTACTAAGAACCAACGGCAGCTTCCAAACAAGGCACCAGTATCAGAACACATTATAAACAATTCTAGACGCTAATGATCAATTGTGATTTGACAATGCTTTTAACCACCCTTAATCATATATTTATTGGCAATGGTGATAAACAGGTCTATTGTCAGTATATTCAATGAAATTGTGATTAATGATGCTTCTGACCACTCTTAAACAGATATTGATGGACAATGGTGATAAACAGGTCTTTTGTCAGTGTATCAGTACATCTATTGAAATTTGTTCTAGAAAACTAGCAATGGCAATAATAATATAAACTTCAGATTCCAGAAGCATGACAAGATACAAAGATATTAATAATTTGAAACATATATTCTTATCTCTTACCAGATTCAAGAGATGATCTACTTTGCATTGAATATTGTAGCAACGGTCTCACCAATGCTAAGTTGCATGAAACTTTGAAATGGGTACATGGGGAATTTAATAAACAAAAATATATTTTTTTTTAAATTAGCAAATTATCAGGAAATTTAGAATGAATTATTACGAAAATGATGGAGGCCATATCGAAGGAGGAATCCCAGATCTGTACGTTAGAAAGAAAAATGCAGACCCAAAAAAAAAGAAAAACCCATCGAAGGAATGAAACTGCTGACAGAAAATTGTCATATGGACAGTAAATAGGCAGAAGCATGACATTTATGGCCGCTGCAAGTGGGTGCATGGAGGGGGTGGATCTCCCATAATGTCGTCATTATTATTGTAACAGCCAAACCAGGCATTAAATGATTTTTGTAACAAAATTTTGAGAGATATTTTAGAAATGTTCTATTTAAACTGTCGAAAGGAGGACTTGGAATGATAGCCAATGGAGGAAAGAGGTTCAGACTCCAGAGTGTGGCCAGCATAGAACCGGTACCTGAGTTAGCCAAGTGTGGTTAACTGTAGTGAGTCCAGTTATACAGTAGGGAAGAACCAGAGAACAGTCTGGTTATCAACACCACCAAGAGTGGTCGGCAGAGCTGTCAATAGTTGGTAAGCATATGGTGTATGAGTCGAGAGTAAGCTGTTAATGGTAAAGAAGTCTGAGTGGCTTCAGTAAGTGGAATTGGTAATCAGGTCTAAGCGCACCCATGTCTATGTAATGCTGGCCAATGTTTAATTAAATAACTATTGTTTATGAAGGTATTCCCAGTGATATATTATTTATTGATGAATACTCCGAGTTCTGTTTCTGCCAAACATGACTATTATTGCAAGTTATCAATTATGTGTGGATATCTTGGATGTGCTCACGAGTTTTCTAAGAATCTATTAATTTCCCCTTAACTGCTGGCTTGCCCTGTTGCACTGCATCAGTTGGTATCAGAACAACCAAAGATGCTAAGAGGAGAGATCCTGTGGGATCATTGGCAATGATTTAAAAAAAAATCGAAGGGATGGAATTTGCAAGTGATGTCAAAGTCACAGAAAGAGATGAAAGTTGAAGACTGTCTGCAGTGAGGAGAAATAAGAGCAAGAGAAAAAAAAAAGTCCTAAGAGGAGTTGAGTTGCAAGTAAAATTTCAGAGAAGATAGTTCCTCCATTGAGTGCCATGTTAGCTTTTGAGGTTACTCCAAAAGTGTTTACACCATGCTTTGGGGTGCTTCATGAGATGTGGAGTGCATGGCACGTTGCTTACCCTTGGTTGTACCTTAGCAGACATATGCATTGGAGATAGCTTACTCATGGATTGCTATACCTTGACTTGATGCTTTTGTGACGTACTTCTTGTGGGGCTTGGAGACCTATGTGGCATGTTGACATTCTTTGCGATGCACACATGGAGGGCTTGGTTGCTTGCTTGGAAGGACAACCTATTTGGAGGAGGAGCATTGGGCATTAAGGAGGAGGGTGTTGAGAATGGGGACACTTGGTTGCTTATAGGAGGCTTGTGCTTGACTTGAGGACACTAGAGTTGAGTGTTCATGGAGGTGTGGTGGACTCAGAGGAGCACATGGATTAGGAAGTAGCATTGGAACAATGGAGGCCTTTGGAGAGGAGCGTTGGACCCTTTTAATGGAGCAGTCACCTTGGGACTCTTTCTTGATGGACGTGCATACCTTGGGGCTTGACATGTGTCACTTACAGTGGGAGTGCTTTACATGTGGACCTACCAAGTGATTAGTTAGGTTGCTTGCTTGACACCTTGTCCACTTTATTATTGTTGGCCTCCCTCACCTATCATATATATAAGGGAGCAGACAAAGTTTTCATTCATCATATAATTGATTACATACTTGTATTAGAGATGTGAGAGATAAAGCGAACTTGTCTCTTTCATTTGTACTTCCTCTCCATTGTACTTTGCTCTCTTGTCTAGAATGCTAGGGCTCTTTTGTTGATGCAAGGAAGGCGTTGAAATATCAATGATCCAGCTGATCTGGATATCTACTACTGAACTATTGTTTGATCACTCGGATCTGATACTCTAGGGGTTTTTGGATGCGTTTGAGTGAATGTTTTAACATGCTTGGTGATTTTCGCATGTGTGTTTCATTCATTTATTGTTTTAGCAGTATATATGATGCATGCGAAAGAAAGGACAACACCATCTCACTAATATGTATTATGAGGAAAAAGCAAGAAATACAATAATATGTTGGAAGCAGATAAAATAGTCATCAGTTAGATCTCATGGATCGTCACTGGAATACAAAGCAACTAATATGAAATACCCGTGATCTGAAGATGAAGGCAAATCGTTGCAAGCACGGATAGATCGACAAAATGCAATTCTGGAAGCTCACTGCATCTGCTATAGATATTGGAAAACTTGCCCTAATGGCTATACTCGATAGAACGGACTGGAAATTGTCCCAAACTGAGCGCCCTGACCTCTAGGATGTTCCTAGCAACTGTCGGACTAAAGATCTATCCTCGAAAGCTCTGGATGTCACCCCCTAAGGGTTTGCGCACCTCCTAGGTTGTGTGAGTGCACCCTAGTGATCCCAACAACGGAATCTGACGATGTATGTCTCGAAATGATCGTCCTGGTCTCCTCTATAATGGGTCGAAAGGGTTTCCTCGGATCTAATCCAAAATACCCCCTGGAACCCCAAATGCCTCTCCTCAAGAGTTGCGCACTATCTGGCTATCTGCTACGCACTGAGAGATTCCACCATCAGAAACTGATGATTGGTGGCTCAAAAGAAGCGCCCTGGCTAGCTCTCAACTAGGTCAGGAGGATTCTACAAGATAATCCTCGGTCTCGTGCAGCTACACAAAACCCTCTCTAACCCTTGCGCCCTCACTGGCTGCGCTGCGCAATCACTGCAAACTGGATCTCCTGAATAGCATGGTGAAATACCTGGATGGTATCTCTGATAGGCTAGGGTGTGTCTCTCAACACCGAAACCGATCAATGGTGGGGATTTCCTCCAAAAATCCACAAAACAACAAACGGATCGATTTCCTCCTCTGGAAACTATCTCAACATCAAATCATAACATAATGAGGAATTAGGTCGAATTCCTCCCTTTATACTCTTCCCGATCTAATTCACCATTGACATCACTTAAGCTAGGCGCTTTTCCTCCTAAGCTGAGTAATTAATTAATTAAGTCCCCCCGTAACACCTTTTCATTCTATTTCTACATTGACTTAGGCTTAAGTGACTTTTCCTATGCTTTTTGGCTTAATTCATCATTTAGCCACCAAATCACCCTTATTTCCTCTTGTTCCCTGTTTGTGCATGACTATAGTCTACGGTAACAAATAGACTACTAAGTCACTCCCTACTGGCCTACTCTTGGGAATGGCACATCACAGTCCTCCCTTCTCGATATTGCTTGTCCTCAAGCAACATCAATCCTGGGTGCTGCAAAATATGCTCTCCCTCCCATGTGGCATCCTCCACTAGAAGTCCCCTCCATCTAACCAAGCACTCCCTGATGACCCTGCTCCTCAACCTGTGCTCTCTCTGCTTGAGCACCTCCTTCGGCACTAGCTCCAACTGGCCCTCCTCATCCAAGGGTGGCAGCTCCTCTGAAATGTTGACCTACTATCCCATTGCCTTTTTAAGGCAAGAAACGTGAAAGACATTGTGAATCTTGCTACCCTACTCTGTATGGCCCATAAAATTTTGGCTTCAACTTCTCTGCTCCGCTCCTCTTCAAGGAGGACTGTTTGTATGGCTGTAACCGTAGAAAAACCAAGTCCCCTACCTCGAAACTGTGCTCTACCCTCTGCCTGTCTGCATAGATCCTCTGTTGGTTCTAAGCTGCCTGCAAGTTTTCCTTCACTTCCCGTAGAATCCTCTGGCTCTCCTCCACCCAGTCTTTGGCCCCCGCGACCCTGCTATCCCCAAACACAGTCTCTACAAAAGAGGGTGCATCGTATCCATACAATGCTCTAAATGGTGACATTCTGATAAACATATGGTAAGTCGTGTTGTACCAATACTCACCCATGTGCAACCATCTCACCCATGTGCGATGTTGCCCTCCTACATAGTTCCTCAGATACCCCTCCACCCATTTGTTGACAATCTCTGTCTATCCATCTGTCTGTGGGTGGTAGTTGGTATTCGTGGCTAGCTTTGTTCCCATCAACTTTAAAAGCTCCTACCAAAACACACTGATGAAGCGCCCATCTCTATCATTGACTATCTGCCTGGGTAAGTCGTGCAACCAGAATACTTCTTTGAAAAACAACTTTGCTACCTGTATGGCCTTGTAGTACGTGGGTATGGCAAAGAAATGTGCAAATTTGGTCAACTTGTCGACCACCACAAATATACAGTCCCTGCCCTGCACTCGAGGAGGGCCTGTAATGAAATCCATAGAAATGCTCTCCCATTTCTACTCTGGAATGGGTAGAGACTGAAGTAACCCCACAGGGTGTGTCTTCTCGGACTTGTTCTGCTGACAAGTCGTGCACTCCCGGATGTGTTTTAGTACATCATCCTTGAGACCCTTCCATGAGAATCTCTCCCTGATCTGCCTGTAAGTTTTGAAGTACCCCTAATGCCCGGCTACAGGCGAATCATGACACACCTTCAGAATCTTCCCCTTCAAGGTAGATTCTGGAACCAAGTAGATCTGGTCCTTGTAGAAAATGACATCATCTAGTACCTGGTATCTATCATCAACCACCTGTCCATCCATCACCTAACAAGAAAATTTGTTTTTGGAGTATTCTACCAACAAATGTGCTTTCCAATCTGTGCAAATGTCCATCATCGAACACCCTGGTGGCCTCCTGGACAAGGCATGTACTACGACGTTCCTCTTTCCCTTGACATACTCAATGTCAAAGTCAAAGGCTTGGATCTTCAAGACCCACTTCTGTTGTCTCTCACTGAGGTCATTCTAATCTAGGAAATACTTGAGACTGTTGTGATCAATCTTCACTACAAATCTGCTACCTACTAGATACTGCCTAAATTTGGTTAAGGCATGCATGATTGCTAGCATTTCCTTGTCGTAAATAGAGTAGAGTCGCTCTGACTCGCTGAGCTTCCTGCTCTCGAACACAATGGGATGGCCTCCCTGCATCAAAACTGCTCTAATCCCCACCCCTGATGCGTCGCACTCTAAGACAAACGGCTGCAAGAAGTCCGGAAGGGCTAGAACAGGGCATGTTCTCATAACCTCCTTCATTTTCTCAAATGTCTATTGTGACTCCTCTGTCCAATGAAAGGCGCCCTTCTTGGTCAAATCTGTGAGTGGTGCTCCCAACTATGAAAAGCCCTTGACGAACCACCTGTAGTTACTACATAACCCAAAGAATCCCTTAAACTCTATGAGGTTCTTGGGTGTTGGCCAATCCAAAATGACCCTGATCTCCTCTTGATGAACATGTATTCCCTGCTCACTGATGATATGCCCCAAGTACAGTAGTTCTCTCATGCTAAACTCACATTTGGACTCCTTGGCAAATAATGATTGTGCCTGCATAATGCCCAAGACCTCCTCCAAATGTGACAGATGCTCATCCCACATCATGTTGTAGATCAATATATCATCGAAGAATACCAAAAGGTATTTCCTCAACTGCCCTCTGAAGATGTGGTTCATGCAAGACTGGAAAGTGGCAAGTGCGTTGGTCAATCCAAACGGCATGACCAAGAACTCAAAATGTCTGAAATGGCATCTGAATGATGCCTTCTCTATATCCTGCTCCCTGATGTTGATCTGATCATATCTTGACCGCAAATCAATCTTGGTGAAGAAAACTGCCCCATGCAACTTGTCCATCAACTCATCTATGCGCATAATGGGGTACCTATTCTTGATCCTTTTCTTGTTGAGAGCTCTGTAATCAATGCACATCCGGAATGTGCCATCCTTCTTTAGTACCAGAACGACTGAAGAGGCAAAAGGACTCGTGCTAGGCCCGATGTACCCCATCACAAGCAATTCTTTGATTTCTTTCTCAATATCGTCCTTGAATCTCTTGGGGTGCCTATAGGGCGCGATGATCACCGGTATATCCCCTGCCTCCAACTCGATCGTGTGCTCAAATCCCATGTCTGTTGGTCTCCCTAGTGGTATCGTCCCTGTTATCGCGTAGTTTGTAGTTAGTGTTGAAATAATGTAATTGCGAAGAGCATTCTTATTATTTTTGTTATTGGATTAAATCCCCATTGTGGATTTAATCATGTCATTATTATTATTTTTATTATTAGATTAATCCCCATTGAGGATTAATCAAGTCCGTAATTGTATAAGGACCAAATCCCCT
>ML776967.1:2098613-2119113 GCA_009831015.1 Picea engelmannii | reverse complement strand
ATTGTCTAGCAAAACTAACCTAGAACTAGGCTGACGTCACCTTTAGTATAGTGACGCAGCACTCTTGTATTAAATGAGCAAGTGATGATATTTTATGATAATTTGAAGATTGATTATATGCTTTGAATGTTATATCATCTCCAATGTTTATTGACAAGTGATATTATAGGCCATAGCAATTTTTTGCAATCATTGACTTCGTCAATAATTACTGCTATATGTGCTCATATATAATAAGGATAGTCATTAATTTATGAAGTACTAACCACTGCTGCACATTTTAGTTTTATTTGCCTTGTCTCGCAAACAGGTGCCTGTTCTGTGGAATACCTTCATCTTGACTATCTTTCTTGGCAGTAATCTGTGAAGGGGAAAACCTACTTTGACCTTTTGAGCCTTAATCTCTTGATCCTTTTCCTTTCAATACCCCAGATTACTAGGGACGTCTCCCTTGGGATTAGCCACCCTGAATAGAAAGAGCCCCCCATCGAGGTGACAGTGGGTGGGGAAGCTCCTGTTACGCCAGTTTGAGTCTTATCTCCAAGCTACTAAACCTATCCTACAAACTGTGCGATAACATGACCCAAAGTCACCATCCCATGGTACCACCACTCGTGGGCCTCCCCCTCCAAGTCCAAGGTAGCGAAGCTTATAGCTTCTGACTCTGTCAACGGGTTAAGCTTGAAATATGTGTCAAGCTTCTGTACCCATGCCTGAGCTGAGCAATGTGATGATCCGTCGAAAGTAGGAATGTTCAGCCTTCCCACTTTCTTGATGAAATCCATGTTGTGAGTTTGCCCGTTGCCTCGCTATGCCTCCCGGGGTCTATTTCAATATCTGATCGAACAGTAGTCCATCAAACTCATGTTTGCATGGAACTCCGGTCCTAGTGCCGAATAGTCTCTCCTGTACTCCCCAAACAGATCCTGTGGCACCACATGTCCCTGACCCGGTTGTCCTTACGCCTGTCCTGGTTGTCCCAATGGCTATCCTCCCTGGAACTGTGGGTATAAAGGTCGGGGAATCCTCCCAGACGATGTGTAGGCTCGGACTGGTGAAGGGTGTGGGCTAGCTCCGCCCTGAGATCCACTAGAGCCACTAGCCCCACCTCCCCGGTGTCCTCCTGAACCACTCGCTGCTCCTGCGGTGTTGGCACCTATAGTGCTCATGCTATGGTGGAGCATCTGTGCACTGATAGCCATATGTTGTATGGCATTCATCATGTCCCTCTGTCCTCTAGCTAGGTCATTCAACATGGCCTGCGTATTGTCAACATGTGTCTTGGGGCCTTTCCCCCTACCCTCGGGTGTCTCACGCCTGTCACCCATAGTCCTCTCTATCTCGGCCTCTGTGTCCAAACTGATATGCTCTTTGTCCTCTATCTCTGGCTTTGTATCTGACTGAGTGTGGAAGGGAGTGTAATCTTTTCAGTTTCTATCTCTCCTATCTTTGTTATGACCTCTGCGGTATTGAATGTACTAGTCCCCAATATGTCCTCGACCCTCTGGGTATTCTTCACATGTTCCCGAAATCATGAGGTCATGAGAAGCACTTCTTCACAGGCTAGCAGGAAGAAGGCTCTGATACCACTGAAATATCCCTGATCCAGTTGATCTGGATATCTACTGTTGAACTACTGTTTTATCACTCGGATATGATACTCTGGGGGTTTCTGGATGTGTTTGAGTTAATGTTTTAACATGGTTGGTGATTTTCGCATGTGTTTCATTCATTTATTGTTTTAGCAATATATATGATACATGCAAAAGAAAGGACAACACCATCTCACTAATATGTATTATGAGGAAAAAGCAAGAAATACAATAATATACTGGAAGCAGATAAAATAGTCATTAGTTAGATCTCATGGATCATTACTGGAATACAAAGCAACTAATATGAAATACCCGTGATCCGAAGATGAAAGCAGAGCGGTGCATGCATGGATAGAGACAAAACATAGTTCCAGAAGCTCACGGCAACTGCTGCAAATGCTGGAAAACTCGCCATGATGGCTATACTCGACAGAACAGACTGGAAATTGTCCCAAACTGAGCGCCCTAGCCTCTAGGTTGCTCCTGGCAACTGTCGGACTAAAGATCTGACCTCTGAAGCTCCAGATGTCACCCCCTGAGGGTTTGCGCACCTCCTAGGCCGTGTGAGTGCGCCCTAGTGATCCCACCAACGGAATCCGACGATGTATGTTTCGAAATGATCGTCCTAGTCTCCTCTGTAATGGGTCGGAAGGGTTTCCTTGGATCTGATCCGGAATACCCCCTGGAACCCCAAATGCCTCTCCTCAAGAGTTGTGCACTATCTGGCTGTCTGCTACGCACTGAGAGATTCCACCGTCAAAAACTAATGACTGGTGGCTCAAAATAAGCGCCCTGGCTACCTCTCAACTGGATCGAGAGGAATCTACAAGATAATCCTCGGTCTCGTGCACCTACACAAAACCCTCTCTAAACCTTCTGCCCTCACTGGTTGAGTTGCGTAATCACTGCAAACTGGATCTCCTGAATAGCACGGTTAAATACCTGGATGGTATCTCCGATAGGCTAGGGTGTGTCTCTCAACATCGAAACCGATCAATGGTGGTGGTTTCCTCCAAAAATCCACAAAACAACAAGGGCGTTGATTTCCTCCTCTGGAAACTATCTCAACATCAAATCATAACATAATGAGGAATTAGGTTGAATTCCTCCCTTTATACTCTTCCTGATCTAATTCACCGTTGACATCACTTAAGCTACGCGTTTTTCCTCCTAAGGTGAGTAATCAATTAATTAAGTCCCCCCTTAACACCTTTTCATTCTATTTCTCCGTTGACTTAGGCTTAAGTGACTTTTCCTATGCTTTTTGGCTTAATTCATCTTTTAGCTACCAAATCATCCTTATTTCTCCTCTTGTTCCCTGTTTGTACCTGACTATAGTCTACGGGAACAAATAGACTACTAAGTCACTCCCTGTTGGCCTTAGTCCTAAGAAGACAAGGAAGCAAGGGTTTGGGAGAAACCCTAGAGGAACAAAGAGAACACTTGTTCTTGTGGTTCTAGTGAGAGAAGAAAACTAGGGCTTTGTGACATTGGAAACCCGAGTATTACTTGCAGTGTTTGATGTGGAGAATATAGTGGAAGACTATCTTGTTTTCTCTTCTACACTTGTGTGATGCAAGTGTAGGTGCCAAAGAGGACTTGCGGTGTGCATACTTGCTAGTTGTAGAACTTTGGTAGAGCAACCAACTTCAGTTGGGAGTGATTCCTAGCTAAGACAAGTTGGTGGCTAGTGTTTGCTATTTAAGGTGGATGCCCTAGATAGGGTTTGGAGAGCATGACTTGTACCAGCTTGTATTCAGCTGTTGGTATGTACTTGTAACTTCATCTTATGAATATATGAAGAGTTATTTGCTGTCCAAACTCTGTGCACTTGCAAATATGATTTTCAGCTTATGTTCTCATGATGATTGAGTAGTTTCTAGAGCTGGTTATGCACACTGACTTAACATAACAAAGGGAAGATTTTGTTAAATGATTTGATAAACATATAGAAACTAAGTGGGCAGATTTGAGACTGTAATAAGTAATTTTCAGATCTGTTATATGTTGGGAATTATGCCCTAAGGGCTGGAAAAATATTTCCCTTGAAGTACATTTGTTCGGAGTTTATTTTCTTGGGCTGCCTTGTATATTTAGTTGGACAAAAATGAAATATATGCTGCTGTCATTTATATTTCAGATTCATCTATAATCTAAGTCACACAGTTCGGGTTCGAGTTCGGGTTCGGCAAGGATTAGGTTCGATTCGGGTTCGAATTTTCTAATAAGGTTCGGATTTAGGTTCGGCTTTAGGTTCGTCATTATACATATTTCAAAATTTTAAAATATAAAAAAATATATATATACATAAATTTTAACATCTATAAAATATATATATATATATAATTTATATGTATTTATAATTAATGTTATATATGTTATCTTAATAAAATTTCAGGTTATATATTATATCATATATTAACCCATAATGTAATATAATATATATAGCCCGTAATATATAGTATAACCCCTTAAAAATACACTACTACTATATATAATATTATATATAACTCGTAACTTCATTAACCCGTTAAATGTATAAACCCATAACTTGTCTGTGATTTTTTAAAACCATAACCCAACCAGCCCACGATTAACTTCCCTGTGATTTTAAACCCTTAACCCAGATCGCCCCAGGGTTTTTATAATCTTGGATTTGGTTCATGGGGCGCTAGGCGCAATTATTTGAAACGTAGATCGCAGGGTTTGTTCACGCAGAGAAAAAACATTGTCTCTTTTGCTTCACTTGGCACGAAATGCAGGGGTAAACCGACGCAGAGATAACCCTTGCGATTGAAAAGACAAAAAGCAGAGATAAACCGTAACCGAACCTTCACGATTAAAGAAACAAAAAGCAGAAATAAAATGTAACCGAACCTGAACGAACCTGAACGAACTTCAACGAATTTTTGAGGTTCGGCGAATTCCGAACCCGAAGGTTTAGGTTCGGCGAACCCTGTGACATAGTCTATAATGCCGAAAATTCAAAGGAAATAGATCCAGGGAACCTCAAGCTTGAGGTGAAATTTCTGAATTTGCATTGAGCTGTGATTTTCTAAGAAATTTCAACATGCCAGTCATTAGCTAAACAATTCAAGGCAAGTGGGATGTGAAGATTTGTTTCAAGAGAAGAACCATTCTCTAAGGTTCAAGCTGTTAAAGTTTGCAGCATCATGAGACATTCTCCAAGACTAGCCTTGTCAAGGCTGACTTGAGACTTCGAGAAAAGCCTTGTATATCAAGGCAAGAGTCAAGAGACGTTGCTATAAGTCTTGTGAGCTTTGCGTGTCAAAGCAAAAGTCAAGACAGAGTATGTTGCTCAGTAGTCTTGTGTGTCAAGACTGAACCTCATGTGTTGAGGCAGTGCCTTGTGTGTTAAGGCAAGGTGATGTGTAAAGTTCTCCTTGGTCTTCGAGATGAATGAGCTATGAGTTTTTGCCTAGGGACTGGCCACCCCTTAGTGAATAACTCTAGCACTTGACCATGATTAAGGAGATGATCACATCCCATGACAAATGATCTTTCTTATATATGTGTGATGCAATGATGTAATGATCTAGTGCGTTGGCACATGTGGACCATGTTAATCTTGAGGGTATTGTGATGACTTGAAGAAAGAGGAGCGCCCAGCCTAGTAAGACTTGTTAAGTCTTAAAGAACCTAATGCAATGTGAATGCCAAGTGGAAAAGAAGTACAGATCTGTCTAGAAGGAACAAAATATAATAAAGTGATAGATAAGTACAGATCTGTCTAGAAGGTATAAAATATATTATAATAAAGTAATGGATAAGTACAGATCTGTCTAGAAGGTAAAAAATATATTATAATAAAGTAATGGATAAGTACAGATCTGTCTAGAAGGAATAAAATATATTATAATAAAGTGATGGATAAGTACAGATCTTTCTAAAAGAAATAAAATATATAATTTTTTTGTTCTAGAAGACTAGTGGAATCAATAATAAAAGGACCACAAGCCATTCACTAAGACATATATGAATCTGAGTTCCAGCAATTCACACTCTACTTGGAGTGAGTCATTTTGGGGTTTGAGAACAAGATTTGTATGAGTATTCAGTTCCAGATCTGATTCAGATTCGAATTGAAACCAAGGGTTTGAGCCAGACTAAAGACTAGCATTCAATCTAGAGAAGGTCTTCATGACAGGGCGTTTCATTCTCAAGAAAAGCATTCAGCCTTTAAGCTAGTTCTATGGCCAAACCCAGCATAGTATTCTTCAGCAAACCCTCTTGGTATGTAAGCCTGTGAGGCTGAGTTTTATTCTTGATCTGTTATGCCCTTAGAGGCAATTTGTACCTGCATAATAAGAAAGATCATTTTGCTGGGATTTTTCTCCCTAAAGGGTTTCCCCAGGGTAAATCTCTTTTTACAAATTTTTGGATGCTATTTACTGTGCTACTTGAATTTTCTGTTTTCAGTTTTGCAATATGATGAAATCTGATTAAAAGTTCAGTAAAATGTAAAAAAAAAATTCAGATCTGAAAGTACACATAAATTTATCATGGTATCAGAGCTCTAGGGCGTGAAAGAGCTCAGTTTTGCAGTCTGCTAGAGCCTGCGCAAATTCTTGGGAAATTTATTCAGAGCACAATACAGTTTTTATTAATGGTTTCTTGCAGAGATGACATCAATTTCAGTGAGGCCTGAGGACAGGCTTAAAGGGGCTTCAAACTTTAATGTTTGGAAAGCCAGGGTTTTAAGGATTTTGAAAGGTTGTGGCATGATTGTTTACAGGAAGAAGGAAGAATCCAGATCAGAAGTGGTCCTTCAAAGGAAGAAAATGTTGCTTTAAGAGAGAGAAGAGGTACCCTTCTCAAAATAAATTCTCTGTTCAAAGAGAAAAAGACAGAGGTGACTATAAAGGAAAAAACTTTGACGTTTCAAAAGTCAAATGCTATAATTGTCAAAAGAAAGGGCACTTTGCCAGGAACTGTCCTAGGCTAAGAAAAGGACATAAGGGTAAATATCATGCCTCCACTGCTGCGGAAGAAGATTCTCAAAAGAAGAAGCCTAGAAAGGCTTCTAGTGATCAGGAAACAAGAAAAGAGTATTATCTTGTGTCAGCACTCTCGGGTACCGTTTCAAATAATATTGAATCATAGCTGGTGGATAGTGGTGCTTCCAGGCACATGACAGGGAACAAAAATGCACTTGCGAACTTCAAGAAAATGAAGTTCTTAGCACAGGTGGAAATTGGGAATGATGCAAGCTATGCAATAAAAGGAATCGGTTCAGATTCATTTCAGTTGGAATCTGGGGCCACATTGCATATTGAAGAGATCCTGTATATCCCTGGCTTAGAGAAAAATATTATCTCAGTTGCAGACCTACAAGATAAAGGTTACAAGGTAACCTTTATGAAAAAGAAGGCTCTGCTATGGCCTGAGGATGGAGAGTTGAGTTCAGCCATCGTGATTGGTGTTAGAGAAGGAGGTCTCTACAAAGTTCCAGGACATTCCATTCAGCATTGGTCCATAGCATAATCAGTTCTTGTGAGCTGTGGCATAGGAGATTTGGGTTTCTCCACTTCAGAGCGCTTCCCAGTCTTCAGAAAATGGTAAGTGGTATGCATGTTTTCCATTTTGAACATGATAGTATATGTAGAGGATGTGTGCTTGGAAAAAATATAAAGAAGTCATTTCCAATCAGTAGCAAAAGGTCAAAGAAATTTTAGAGTTGATTCATAGATGTTTGTGGGCCTATGTCAGCACCCTCCTTAAGTGGATTTTTGTATTATGTGATCTTTATTGATGATTTCTATAGGAAGTCATGGATATATTTCCTGAAAACAAAGAACGAGACTTTTAGTAAGTTTCAACAGTTTAAAGCTTTGATTGAAAATCAGACTGGAAAACATATCAGAACTTTAAGGTCAGATAATGGTGGTGAGTTTGAATCTCATCATTTTGAGGATTTCTGCAAGGAAGCAGGGATCAAAAGACAGTTAATTGTGCCCTATAACCCCCAGCAGAATGGCGTAGCTGAGAGAAAGAACAGAACAATTTGTGTGGCAGCTAAAACCATGATGTGTGATCAGGACCTTCCTACTTCTCTATGGGCAGAAGCCACTAGCACTGCGGTTTATATTCAGAATAGAAGTCCTCATGCTATTCTAGGAGATAAGACTCCAGAAGAAGTCTTTACAGGTGAAAAAACAGAAGTGGGGCACTTAAGGATTTTTGGATGTCCAGTTTATATACATGTGCCAAAAGAGAAAAGAACCAAGATGGAACCTTCTGGGAAGAAAGGAATCTTTGTTGGGTATAGTGAAACATCCAAGACCTATAGGATTTATGTTCCTAGCCAAAGATATATTGAAGTAAGCAGGGATGTAACATTTCATGAAGAGGTTGCATTTAAGCACTCTAAAGAGTTGCAGGTGGATACATAAATGGAGGAGCCTGAAGCTCCTCAGGTACAGGTTCCAATCCCAGAGTCTACTAGTTCATACGATCAAAGGGAGGAACCTGATGAGTCATTGTATCAGTTTGATACTATGGAACTTGTAACATCCTGCTCTGGCGCACTGAGCAAACTTATTCTTTGAGGACACTTGCTCGCAAGTGATCCGGATTATTATGCTATTAAAACATTTGATTTTGATTATGAGGCGTTATGGGTTGATGACATGTTGTTTTATTGCATTGACATAGACAGGTGCTATTGACTCGATTTTACTGAGTGTGCAGGATTTTGGACCTCGAGGATGCAGAGGCATCGATGGAACCCCTTGGACTCTGGATCGAGTCGGGGAGTGTACCATTGGGGTTTGATTGTTTTACTGTGATATTAGTGCATCTAATTAGATGATATGATATGGATATATTCTGACATGATTCGTTGATGATGCAGACTGACGATAGCTTGCCAACCAGACTCACATGTGGAGTAAAGGGGTCACGCACGACTACCAGAGATGTTGAGGGAGAGGTGTGGACAGCAGCCCTGCCACAGCCTACTAGCACTCCCGTTGTGGCTCGACCTGTAGGTTGACGTTTACCTAGTTCGAGAGGACCCACGATGCCGTGAGGGCAGACTACAACAGTCGCTCACGATGATTCTAAGGGGCGCACAATAAGGCGGGGGCCTTATTCCTTAGAGGCCCTTAGTCTCCCACAAGTTCACCTGGCGAAGTATTGACTCCAGGGGTTTTTGATGTCTACCAAGTTAGTCAAGAGGCGAGTGGCACCCTTGGAGCACATAGTGCGTCCTGAAGGGCACGTCGCGCAAGAAAAATGGAAAGAGGAGAGTGGCACCCTTGAAGCACGTAGTGCGTCCTGAAGGGCACGTCGCGCAAGGGAAACCAATTAAGGCGAGTGGCACCCTTGGAGCACCTAGTGCGTCCTGAAGGGCACGTCGCGTTGTTGATGATAAATGAATGAACCGAGATGGCCTTAGGATGAATAACATGTTAAGAATTTTTAAAAACAAATTCCCTAATAAAATGTCGCCCAATACGAAAATTTAAGGTCTAAGTCTAAATTATGCTAGTGGTAGAATTTTATCTATCTATTAAAAAAAATAATAATAAATAAATAAATAAAACAACATAAATAATAATTATACTCTTCGTTTTATATTGTAATAATAAGGGGGCAAGCAATTTAAATGATTCATAAAAATCTATTAGGGTAAAATTTTAAAAAAAAGGGAAATAATTGTTTTATTATTTATGATAATTTAAAATTATTAACTAAAAAGGGAAAAAGGAAAAAGGGGGTTAATTTCTACACCTGCCAATTTGAGTCCTAAATGAAAAAGGGAAAGAGGGAAATCTAAAATATTTAGGAAACTAGGAAAAGAGGGAAACATAAGAAGAAAAGGGAAACCCAAGGGAAAAAGCAGAAAGTCAAACTTAGTAAGGTATCTACTATTAAGAACTTTCTAATTTAAAACTGAACTACCAAATTGATAATGGGGAAAGTCATTAAAACCTGTAAGAGAATTTGGGGACACCTAGGAGCGATTCTAGGAGTGACTCTAGGTGGGTGAGGGAAATAAGGGAATTTAATTAATTAAAGAAATTAATTTGTGGAGGAATGAAGGGGATGGGTGACACTTCTACAGGGAGGAATTTTTAGGATTTAATTTAAAAAAAACTTAATTAAATGAAATTTTAGGAAAGTAAGGGACTTCGAAACTCTATATAATGAAGGGAGGAGAAGGATGAAGGATCTCTTCTGTTTGCGTAACGTTACGCTGCAAAAATCTCTACTTGACTGACTTAGCTTGTGGGAGTTGGGATACCCAGCTCGGTGAGGAGTGGTAGCTTGGCCTTGCGAGGCAAGTTGGGATCTAGTTGAATCTCTAGATAGTGTGTGTGGCCCCTTTGCAGCTCGGGGGGCTAAGGGGGAAGAAGAGTACCCCTAGCATTGGCTGGGAGGTACCGGTGAAGTCTCGTCGGTCAGCAAGCGGGAGTTTCACGGAGCGTGTGGACGTCACTCAGAGCGGGCGATCAGGCAACGGTATGCTCTCTTCATTTTTGTATGGTAGATTGTTGTAGGATTTATGCTTGGATCTACATGTTTAATGGAGTAAGTAAACTGATTGTCTAGACTCTAGATTGATGATTGAATTTCTTTCATAGCCTAGCTCGATAATTGATTGACTCCCATGGCCTTCGTTTCCCCGCATGTCTTGACCTCCTTGTGATGTTTGATTGTGACCATTGTGATGGTTTTGCCTATCATCCCTAGCTCATCAGTCCTCGCCTGGGCAGTCGGCCAGGAGCCTGATCTACGATCGTCGCTTCGACGTTAATAGACCTATGGATCTCAACGCCCTGCCTTTCTATGCGAGGATGATGAGCAAAGGACGAACCTATCAGCCGTTTACCTCCGTTGTTGTCCTTGGATGATGGATCCTTTCGGTTCTCTTACTGTTGTCTGCAATTTGTTGAATTGATTCATGTCTGCATTTTGTATTTGTATTCTGGCAATGGAAAAACGAATTGATTCATGTCTGCATTTTGTATTTGTATTCTGGCAATGGAAAAACGAATTGATTCATGTTTGCATTGGTATTGGTATCCTGGAAATGGAAAAACGTTTTTTCTTTTAAATGTTGCCAGAGATTGTCGTTTTAAATGCCCACGTTTTGCTTTCAAATGAGACAGAGATTGTCGTTTAAAACTACCCACGTTTTTGTTTTCAAATGAGACTGAGTTTGTTGTTTTAAATGCCCACGTTTTGCTGTCAAATGAGACCGAGATTGTTGTTTTAATTGCCCACGTTTTTGCTTTCAGATGAGACTAAGTTTATTGTTTTAAATGCCCACGTTTTTGCTTTCAAATGAGACTAAGTTAGTTGTTCTAATGCCCACGTTTTTGCTTTCAAATGAGACTGAGTTTGCTGTTTTAAATGCCCACATTTTTTCTTTCAAATGAGACTAAGATTGTCGTTTTAAATGCCCACGTTTTTGCTTTCCAACGATGGACTGAGTTGTTGTAGAAATCACCCACAAATTTAGCCTTTTAAATCTTAAATTCACTTGCCGAAATGACCACGGTTTTGGTAAATAAAAATTGACTATGTGCATGTTGAATTCGCCCACCCTTTTTTTTTGTTATTCAATTCATAACTGACTTGCAGTAATGACCACGATTTCGCCTTCAAATTGTGACTGCGTTTGCCCTTGAGTGATGGACTGCGTTGATGTTGATTGGATACGTTGCCTTTAATTGTTGAGTTGTTGTCGACTGGGCACGATTGGCTACCATGTGGGCACTACGTTTTTGCTAATTTTGCCACAGCGAATTAAATGGATAACAGTTAGTTAAATGCCTTACTATTGCTAGATTCATTGCTATGTAATGGTCACATTAAATGCCTTGATTTTTGCCAACAAATAAAATGGATAACAGTGAGTTAAATGCCTTGTTATTGCTAGATTCCTTGTTATGTAATGGTCATATTAATTGCCAGAACAATCGCTACAACAATGTAAATGGCCAGCAGATTCATTCTTTGGATTAAATGACACAACGAGTTAAATGTTAACACACACCTTAAATACCTTGCTATTGTTGTATTACTTGTTATGACAATAGTCATGTAAACTACCTTGTTAGTGCGCTTTTAATTGTCATGTTAATGGTCATGTAATTGCCTTGTTATTTCTATATTAATTGTTAAGTAACCGCTATGTTAATTTCCTCGATAAATTGCTCCAACCCTACTAATAGTTAGTAGTTTCCTTCTAATATTATTAGACAGATAGTATTGTTAGTTCGGTCAATATAACTAGACTACATGCTGATATTTAATTGTTCATAAGTGTTATAATGATAGAATTCTACTTTAAGATTGTAAATGTTGTTATTTAAGTTAATGTCTAGTTGGGTGGAGAATTTGGATTAACATAGACTTGACCGATTAGGTTGTGTTGCCGTCCTTATACACACTTGCAAACGTGAGCTTAAGTTCGGCTCACTTAGTGTGTCCTTGGAGGCACAATGCCTAGGTTCACAGCCCACGCTGTCACTTTGACCGGAACCTCTTCCGTCTAGGCTTACTCCTAGGGAAGCCAAAGGGGGTAGACCTTAGTTACTAGATGAATTAAGTTAGATTCTAGGAGTTAATTTTAATTTCTTAAGGTTAGAGGGGATTCTAATCCTAAGATGCTAAGACAACCATGCAATGTGCAAGGGTTAGCATGACAAGCAAGTCCTTTCCCTAGGTCAACTAAGACTAGTGCCTAGAAATTGGGCAAGGGGTCAACTATGTTAAAGGGTGGTTTATTACAAAAGATTTACAAGTTACAGATTTACAATAAAGAATAGCTCAAATAAAGAATATCATGTACATTTACTTACAAGATTTACAACTTAAAGATTGATAAATTACAACAACAATCTAACCAAGTGTTTGTTCAATGTGTGCAGGATATAGAAGATCAAAGCATCAATCACATCATCATTTACACTAGATCATCAACATATTACTTCATCAACAAGATTACAAAGGAGAGTTAAGCACAATGATTATGAAGAAATGAAGACAATCTACACTCTTTACTATTAAGCCCCCCCCCCAAAGTATTATTAGATTTGGCCAAGGGTTTAATAGTTAGGCTTTTCTTAAGGATTTTAAGTTTTATTGGCTTTCACCAAAGCCTCCTCCTCATGTTGCCAAATAATTGTCGGGTGCTCAAGATAGTAAGGCAACGAGGCCCACCTTAGCTTCCACGGTCAGCCCTGACAGTAAGAGTACTTCCCGGAGAGGACACCCACCTGGAGCGCCACAGGACAGTCCCCTGCCACTACCCTCCGTTGTTTTTCTCAAACCCGCTTTAGATGGTGGATATGGTGGTCTAAGGTACACTAAAATAGTCTATTAAGTATATATAACTGTTAGGTAGACTTTTAGGTGATTAAAAGAGTGTTTTGAAAGTTTTAAGATACTTTTTTAGTGCAAAATAAAGAGATGGCCGAAACTGAACTTGCTCAAAAAGATGTGTTGTTTAAGCTTTAACAAACGAGTGAATCAACAAATGAGAAGCAATAGAGATAAAGGGCTGAAAGAAATAGATATATTTATCACATGCACATCACATTAGTTGATTAGAGACAATAGATCCAATGGCAAGAACAGCTTGCCTTATGAGATGAAGAAGAAAATTTAAATGTTTGCCAAGTTAACCATTCAAGAAAACTCAAGCCCGAGACGTGGCTATTAAGAGATATTAATCAATGAACACAATAACCACTTATTGATTAAGCACCACAAGAGATATTAAGCATGAAATTAAGATATGTGCTTAAGAAAAATTAAGAGCTTGAATGAAAATAAACTAAGCAAGATCAAGGCAATTATTAAGTGTGTTGCCCAATGGGCTTAAGATATGAGATCAGATCTAAAGCATAAACATCAAGAGCATTAAACCATTTAGATCAATCACATCACATGAGAAAATAAAGATTAACACTTATCCTTACCTCTTTGGGGGTTCCTCACCCAACTAGGTAGGTTATTAGTTATCTTGCCTTAGTTAGTTTGAGTGTTCTTAGATCTTGTTATTAGGGTGAACTTAGCAATATATGAGCAAGAAAGAGAGTAAACCAAACAGTAAACTAAAATGCAAGCTAATCTACAAACAACCAAGCACTACCCACGCAAGGTTGAGAAGGTGCCCACACCTTCTAAACCTCACTGCCAAGCTAGAAGAAAAACTCAAAAAAATTGAAGGAAAGAGCTAGATCTACCCACGTCCTAGCCTACCCACAAGCTTGAAGAAGAGGGGAGGCCGTACCACTTCCCCTCTTACACCTCAAGCTCAACTAAACAAGCAAACAAAGAAGGCAAATGCACTCCTTAAGCTAGAAAAAGACTAGAGAGGTAAGAAATAGCTACCAAATTCCCCCAAGGGGTTGTTGAGTGTTGTATGTGTCTTTTTGGGGCAGCCAATAGCCTCCTATCAGATCTGATGTACCTGTTAAAATAGCAAGGAATTCTTGCTAGGATGGCTACATAGAACCAAACAAAGTTAAAGAAAACCTTGCCCTTTTGGGACAAGGACTTTCCACAAGACAAGATATAAATTTGAGATATTATTGACCTATCTAAAACAAAGTATGCTAGCTGAAAGTGAGATGGATGTAAAGCAAATAATAGAGCAAAGCAATAATCAAGATGGCTGAAGTATGAGAAGCCTCAAGAGACCCTTCCCTTCTAGAAGGTYTTCCCAATGAGACTTTGAARGTGAACCTGCAATCTTCCTTCAATACCAAGCATATACTAGATAAAATGTTGATGCAATAATCATAAACGACACTTCAATTTAAGTTATACATCAAGATCTATAGGAAAAAAGGGCATACGCACCATCTAACCTACCTAGATAACACTTTATCMAAGATCTAGTRTTTGCATGAATCATGAAAGAAAACCAAACAATGTTACCTCCATATGCATAAGAGAAGCAAGCATACGCATTACCCTTCTTGTTGTCCTCCAAAGCTTCTTGAATTTTATTACCAAGAGAAGTAGATCTTGGAGAAGAATACTCCAAAACCTAAGAGCTAGAATGAAATGAGAATGTATGAAATGACAAGAGAGAGAGAGGAAAATCAAGTAGCATAACAATAGCTCAAGATATGGTAGTTTGGGAGAGAGAAAAGGGATCTATTTATACTTGGAGAGGCAAACCTACCCCTCTTGGATCTAAGCCAAGTGTCCACCACCAAGCAATAGAGTAGATCTTTAGGCTAGGGCGCACCTCCTAGGGTTTGCACAATAGATCTAGGGTGTAGAAAAATAGAAAAATTATGTAGATAGATCTAAGAGCATGTAAGAAGTGTGGGATTTGTGCCAAAGAATATGAAAAGGATCAAATAATTTTTTAATAATTATTTGTTGGAGTTTCTAGATGAGGGAGGGCGCACCACTCTTGGAGGGTGCACCTCTTGGGATGAGGAGAAGAAATGAGAGGTTAGGAAGAGGTGTGAAGTGTTGGGATCACACAAAGGATGAGGGAGAAGCATGGGATCCGTGCCCAAGCAAGGTGAAGAGTCATCTCCAAATAAAAACGTAACTTTTATTGGAGAGAGGAAAAGGAGGGCATAACTCTCTTGGAGAGCACTCCCCTTGGTCAAAAACTAACCCAAATGCAAGTATGGGTAAGGTGGAGTAAGGGGGATCACCTCTAGGGGTGATAAGAAGGTTAAATGAAGTGAAAACTTAGGAGAGGGGGCCACACCAAAGTCACAAATAAATTAAAAAGTGAAAACGTCAATCCCCCTAGGGGGGCGCAACTTTTGAGTGTGGGGGTTGGAAAAGGGGTTAGACAAATAAATTAAAAAGTGAAAAACGTCAATCCCCCTAGGGGGCGCAACTTTTGAGTGTGGGGGTTGGAAAAGGGGTTAGACAAGGTTGAAAAGAGTTGGGAGGCTAAGGTTATGCTTAGGGGGTCTCTCTCTAACCATCATTTCAACATTTCACATCATCTAACTCATTATTACAATTTTTACATCATGCCATGTTTGGACTTTAGCAATTAAAATTGTTGTTATAGACTGACTGACACTCTAGGTGGACTAACCCATGGCTAAAGTTGTCCAACCGAGCTGAAACTTGGTCCAAGGATGTAGGAGGTGTTATTCCATTTCTTTTGAGCACAAATACCCCTATCAAAAGTCCAAGGATCCAGTTTTACAATTATTGCTCAAAAATAATCAATTAATTAAATAATTAAACCTCCAAACTTAGGAAAATTTAATTAAAAATTAATTAATTAAAAAAAACTAACCTAAACTCGACGGAATTCCGCGAAACTTTCTAAGATGTCTTGCATGGTCATTTACAATGAATTCCCTATATAGTTACCAAAACATAAGCCCACTGCAACGTCGTTCACCACTTTGGAAGACATATGTAAAGTGCGAGGGAAAAACTCAAGGGAAATCATTAAGGCTGGAAGGCCCAATGATAACCTGAGGATAAAAAACCCTCGGTGAAAGGAACTCTCTCAGTGAACCGATGCTAAGGTAACTGACCTAGACATGACTCATGCAAACCTATTACATTATTAACTCACGCAGGGGTGCGGAAATTCCAAGTACAAAAAATAAATGCTGGGTCGAACACAGCCCTGTAGAACCAAGAATCTTCAATAATACTGCATCTGACGATACATCTCTTCATGGCACATGAGTTGACCACAGATGCTAAATGGGCGGTCAACAGGTTGTGTTAAAGATTAAAATTTGATTGGTGAGTAAGGAATGGATTGCAAATTTTAGACTTGCTGGATTGAATTTTAATTAAGTATATGTTAATGTTTATGCCATTATTATAGTTCTTTGCATTTCAATAGATAAGAGCATCATAAGAACAAGATCACTGAGAAATACACATTCACAAGAGACACAGCATTTATCCTGGGAAACCCTTTAGGGGAAGAAAACCCAGCAAAAACTTCCTTATCATAAATAGCTTATACAATGTTCAAGAGATAACTCAAACCAATACAGATAGTCCTCCCCAAGAGATACGCCACTCTTCTTCTCCTCTCTCTAACTGGTAATTGCAGCGTGCCTCATAAGATAATGAGCAAGTGAGTTGTGTGATTAAAGTGAGGTGCTAGCCTCCTATATATACAAGACTGGCACGTGTGAAAGGGTTTCACTCGCAGGGCTGACCTCTCACTCTGGGTGGGTAAACCCACCTTTAATTAATTATGGGTCTTCAATAATAACTGTTGGGGCCGACTTCTTATTCTGCCTATTACAATTGTCCGATGACCAATCCGCAAAAGGGGATTTGGTCCTAATACAATTATCGACATGATTAATCCACAATGGGGATTAATCCTAATAATAATAATAATAATAAAAATGCTCTTCGCAGTTACATTATTTCAACAGTTTAGAGGGCATCTATAATTATGGTTTTAGTATTGACCACTTAGATTTGCAAAATTAATTGTATTAACATTTATTTAGTGGACACATTATTGTCTAATTGTAACTTGACGTGCCCTGTTAGAATGGAACCCTTGTTAAAATTGAATGTAATCTTAGACCGGTTAGACTGGGTGATTGGTGGGGGCGGGGACGATGTAGTGTCGGTTGGTGTCACCCCTTGTCTTCGTCCTCTTGTGTCTCGTCAAACTTTGTGTGGGGTAAGTATAGTCTCCTAGTCAGTATTCGGTTCCTAGCTCATCGAAGTTTTCTTGAGTCTTGGTCCCTTTTGTTTTGCACCAAAGTTATTGACGCATCTATCACCCGGGGAACGGCATGATTCCTGATGAGGGGATCATGGCACGCCCTGGGGATAGCGGCGAACGAGATCTTGGCCGGAGTACGTTCTTTTGCGTGGGTACTGACAAACGCCCCAGGGGTATTTATGAGTTTGATGAACGGGGTGTTCCGCGAGTACTTGGACAAGTTCGTCCAAGTATTCATTGACAATATTTTGATTTACTCTCAGACGACGGAGGAGAATGACGAGCACTTGCTCTTGGTACTACAGTGTCTGCGAGAGCACAAATTGTACGGAAAGTTGTCCAAATGCTCATTTTATCAATCGAAGATTCACTACTTAGGGCATGTCATCTCCAGCGAAGGCATCGTCGTGGATCCAGCAAAGGTCGAGGCTATTATGGAATGGCCTGCGTCGACGAATGTCCCAGAAGTTCGTAGCTTTATGGGTTTAGCAGGATACTATCGACGATTCGTCGAGGGATTTTCAAAGATAGCAAATCCAATCACAGAATTGCAAAAGAAAAACAAGAAGTTTGTTTGGACCGAGAAATGTGCGGAAGCATTTCAGAGGCTCAAGGAGTTGTTGACATCAGCACCGATACTAAAGGTCCCTGACATGGACGCGGACTTCTTGGTATGCACTAACGCATCCAAGGAAGGCTTAGGCGGAGTCTTGATGAAAGACGGACGAGTGATCGCTTACATCTCGAGGAAACTGAGAAGGCATGAGGAGAACTACGCGACGCACGATTTGGAGTTGTTAGCCATCGTATATGCCTTGAAGGTTTAGAGACACTACCTTGTTGGACGAAAATTCGAACTAAAGACTAACCACTGTGGACTACAACACATCTTTACGCAAAGTGACCTGAACGTGCGACAACGACGTTGGTCGAAATTGCTTAGCGAGTATGACTTTGAGATTACTTACATAAAAGGAACAGTGAACCGAGTGGCAGATGCATTGAGTCAGAGACCACGCATCTTTTCGGTGCTGCCTCTTCAGACGAATCTACGTGAAAAGATTCTAACTTTACAGTGTGACGATGACTGGTACAAAGAAGTCGAGGGTTTTATCGGACAAAACACAATGATGGTACCTAGATTTGAAGGATTTTCGTCTGATAGCGATGGTTTATTAAGGTTTAAAAATCGGATTTACGTACCATCGAACGACGAGTTGAGGATGTTGATCCTAAGCGAGGCTCATAGAGCCGTCTACATGGCTCACCCAGGAGTCACGAAGATGAGGGCGGAGCTTAAACCCTTATTCTTCTGGAAGGGATTGAAGGCAGACATAGTCAACTAAGTGGCCAGATGTCTAGAATGTCAGCAGGTAAAGGCTGAACATAGACACCCAGCAGGATTACTACAGCCACACGCTATTTCGGAATCGAAATGGGAGGTTATTTTGATGGATTTTATTGTTGAATTGCCACTGACGGCAAGGAGACATGACTCGATTTTCGTAGTAGTAGACACTCTGACGAAGAGTGCTCACTTTATTCCTGTGCGTACGACGTATCAGGCACCTGACATAACTAGAGTTTTCATCAGTGAGATTGTGAGGCTGCATGGTGTGACTAAGAGGATTATATCCGATCGAGGATCGGTGTTTACTAGACGATTTTGGTTGAGTTTCCAAGAGGCCTTGGGAACCCAACTTAACTTTAGTACTGCGTATCACCCGGAGACTGACAGGCAGACCGAACGAACGAACCAGACCTTGGAGGACATGTTGCGCATGTACGTGATGGACCAACAAAAGCGTTGGGAAGAATTCTTACCACTGGTGGAATTCACTTATAACAACAGTTACCAAAGCACCATTAAGATGGTGCCTTTCGAGTTTCTTTACGGGCGACCGTGTCGAACAACTTTGAGTTGGGATCGGCTTGAGGATAGGGTCCTGGTGGGACCAAAAGCGATCCAAGAAATGGAAGAGCAAATGCAAACGATAAGACAAAGGATTAAAGAAGCGCAGGATCGACAGAAGAGTTATGTCGATGCGCACCGTGTCGACCGTAGTTATGAGGTTGGCGATCGAGTTTTCTTACGGGTTAAACCGCATAAGAGTTTGATCAAGTTTTTAAAGAGAGCTAAACTCTCTCCTAGGTTTGTGGGACCTTTTGAGATTGTGGAGAGAAAGGGGCCCGTGGCCTATCGACTAGCCTTGCCTAATTCTTTGAGGCGTATGCACGATGTTTTTCATGTATCTGTTTTGAGACATTATATTAGTGATCCTACACATGTTATTGACATGAGTTCCTTGCAGGTATCGGACGAGGGGGCGCTCACGGCTAAGCCGATCCGCATCTTGGATCATCGCGTTCGACAGCTATGACGTCGAACAGTAGATCAAGTCAAGGTCCAGTGGGACAACTATAGTCCGCACTCGACGACCTGGGAGGACGCATATGATATGCACCAGCAGTTTCCATTTTTGTTCGATAGATAGAATTATGATATTGTGATAGACATTATTTCTGCACTTATACTGTGAAACTTCGGGACGAAGTTTAGACCAAGAGGGGGTGTATGTAACAACCCACTCTGGCGCACTGAGCAAACTTATTCTTTGGGGACTGTTATCCCCGATATCTAGGGATAACTAGGAGATCATGTCTCGAGGCCCACAGGTCCTAGACATGAAGTACTGAGAGCGGGATTGACCTGAGCATGGCCCTTGAGGGCCCATCTTCTTCTTCGCCAGATTTGTCCTGTCAGCAGCAGCAGCTTCCATCACCACCGGCTTGGGCTTGCATCGGAAAGGACTCTTGCTCCATGAGGTAATTGGTCCAAGGTATCATGGTATGTGTCATATTTTATCATTATAACCCTCTTATATATGCATTAGGTTCCTTTCATTTCTGATGACTGCTTGGATCTTACACTAATCCACTTGACCATTGTTGGGGTGATTGATGGGGTAACTTAGCAAGTTGATATTCATGGGTTTTTGGTTGGCCACCAAGGGGGATTTGCAGAGCCATCGTCCGCTCCCACCATTGTTATCATTTTACATCTTATACCCCGCACGTCTATCCCATTCCCCTAGTCCGGCCATTAGGATGACCTTAGAGGGTTACACTTTGTCTTGTGGGAAGAAGGGGCTAAAGGCCCAGGGGGTAAAAGCAGCTGGTAAAAGATAAAAGCCATAGGAAATAAAACCTAGAGATGCTT
>ML776967.1:2031105-2054778 GCA_009831015.1 Picea engelmannii | reverse complement strand
AAGAGCTAGGGAGAAAGAAGAAGTACTACATTGAAGAGTTTAACCCCACTCATAACCATCAACAAAAGGCGTACATAGGGGCCAATATTTCTTGGAGATCTAAAATTCTTGTTGCTCAATTAAGGACTAATTCTCATCAACTCCGTTGTGAAACAGGGTGCTAGAAAAAGGCCAAAAGAAAGGTGGGAAGAAAGAGTATGTATTATGTGCTCGTTCGGAAAAGTGGAAACAGAAAAACATTTCATTTTAGAATGTGAGGCCCTCAAAGACAGTAGGGAAAATTATGCAGGTATTATGGCAGCTAATTCTTGGGATAATCTATTCAGCAAAGAGTTTGTTGAGAAGTTGGGAGCGATTATTGTAAAACTTCACAGGAAAAGGGCCGAATACAAAAGCCAGATGGAAAAACAATCTATCCCATAGGCTATTTTTAGCCTTGTGGACGTTAAAAATACTTTCTTTCTTTCTATATATATCAGTACCTTATGATATCATATTCTTCAACATTATATATATATATATATATATATATATATATATATATATATATATATATATATATATATATCAGTCTTTTATGATATCATGCNGTACCTTATGATATCATATTCTTCAACATTATATATATATATATATATATATATATATATATATATATATATATATATATCAGTCTTTTATGATATCATGCTGAGTGAAATGGGGGCTGCTTCTATTAAAGCAATTGCTATGGTGCGTCTCATAAAATATTTAAAAAAAATTGAGGCCTAAGGTCGTCTTCAATGATATATTGTGCAAAAGGAAGAAGACATGGATGAGACAAAATATTAAATGGATTAGTAAATGGGATATCCACTTGAACAAGTGCCCTACGAACAGTAAAGAGATAAAGGCTTTTGTTATTGATAGGTTACACAATAACACCATTGTAGGTCCCCCTAATCCATTTAATGGATGTAAAAGAAGAGATGAGCATTAGCTTGCAGGTAAGTCAGAATCACTGATTCGCCTAGGACCGTAGGATGAGAAGCCTGAAGACCATCGGATCTGGAAAAGGGTTGAAAGGAAAACTGTAGTCAAAATGGGTAGTTAGCACTTCGTCGAAATGAAGTTCGGCGATGATGATAGACTTATGTAGATAAATTCTCCACAATGGCGAGTTGGGAAAGTGCTACGTCGGTGCCACGATGTTGTTGTTCTGGAGGTCACAAGTGATGAAGTGCCACATGGATTTCATGTGACAATGTGTTGGATACCGAAATTGTGAGTTCATGAAACCATAAAGGCCATAACCATTGGTCCCAAACTCGGAATTGAGTATAATTGTAATCGTTGGAAATCTCTTAATGAGCCGAAAATGAAGGTGTCATCAAGAAAAGGTATTAAGATAACTAAAGAAAGAAAAAATCTTAATGCCCCACTCCTTAAAATGATACTTAAGGGGTTAGGTGTATTACACATTCTCCTTTATATCAATGCTTATTGGTAATATATCCAATGTTATATATACCGATGATATTGTTCATTAAGTTGTGGATATATATTATCATTTAGGACCATAGTTTTGGGGTAGAGCAAGGTTGAAATGAATGTCACAATGATTTATCTACTATATTAAATTTCTTGGAGACCTTTTATTTCTTGAGAGACAATTATTGGAGGAGAGGAACCCAATGATAATGAAGGCAAGTAAAGGAGTCATTGAGAGAACATGGTTTGTGATACAATGCCAAGTAAAGACATTTAAATGGTGAGTGTACTAGAAGCGCTCTAGAGATGACTCTTTAAGCCCATGCCATAGAATATGGGTAAATCCACGGTCTTATGTCATATGATTTTCCTTTCATGGTCCATATGCAAGACCACAATCTATGCATCGATTTGGATGAACTGTATATACACCATTGTTTCCTATATTAACTATCATGTGTTACTAAGTGGATACAATAGAAAGTTTATACTTCCTTATAAAGGATTCAAGGCCAAAATGTATTAAATATCCTTGGTTTATACTTCCCTATAAAGTGTTAAAGGCCAAAGTTGAGACAAACTTGATAGACATCTCTACTACCATTGTGTTCACATGAAATATTAGTTCCATTGATGAATAGTATTTGGGTTTGTTGGGTCTTATGTAGGTTTGTTTCTTGGGACCCCACTTCATCGCACAAGACCTACATAAGAAATATTTGGCCTGGAAGAATCATATGGTTGCCATTTCTATTTTTATAACAACATGGATCATTTTAAGGGTCCAAATTATGGACTAAGATCTACAACTAGGGTCTAAGGCC
The DNA here is from genome assembly GCA_009831015.1 of Picea engelmannii. Classification (NCBI taxonomy): domain Eukaryota; kingdom Viridiplantae; phylum Streptophyta; class Pinopsida; order Pinales; family Pinaceae; genus Picea; species Picea engelmannii. Next base: position 2,052,484 of record ML776967.1, on the reverse strand, counting down.
ATATAAATTTCTCTATTGCTCATGTGCCATGTGAAATTCCCCAAACCATCACATATAATTCATATGTGTAATAATTTGCTTATGAGCAAGACACACTCACTATTTTTAATCCCAATGGGTTATCTCAACCGATTGTTGCTAATATTGTTGGGTATTAAGTTAGTTCCTTGCTAGTAGGCACTTGGTTTGAATCCTCTTAGGTGAGGTTCATTAGTCTATTATAGTGAGTTTACTAGGGATTTCATCCATGAATATGAGGAATAATCCATTGGATATGCCCTTGATATTTTCCTTGCAAAAAAGATAAAATGGATTTTTAGCCTAGTAAGCTAACTAGGGTGGTTGATCACTTTGAGCTTCATGTAAGAGGTCTCAAGGTAAATTCTCCAATTGGATACCTTTATTGCATTAGTCACTTGATTTCCAGAATAGACCAGGTGTCATAATAAATACTGATAGGTTTACATTAGGTACCATTCAAAAAATATAAGGAAGTGATTGACAGTTTCCTTAAGAGGTTTTCTTGGGAAAAAAATATACTCATTATTTTGATGATTACCACACCAAGGATGGTTCTCAATTCCCATGCCATGGTCTAGTGATAAAAGACAAGGTATCATGACATAGAGGTTATCTTTAAGGCTCATGGGCCATGTGTGGGTCTCAAGGCATTTACACAGCCCTTGAATTGGAAAAAAATGAAACTGTGGTGAGATACATAGGCATGTTGGTCTAGGAGGACACATAACTTGTTCTCATGTAGTGCAAGTGTAGAAATATAGTGGATGATTGTTGAGTTCCAAACAAAACACTTCCATGCTTCAAATGTAGTAGGCATGAAAAGGGTGATTGATACAAGTATCAACTTGGAATATATTGAACATCTGGAAAAACTAAAAAATGTAATTAGAAGTTGGTTTTCTCTTTTATTTTTCGATATGCTACTTTTTTAGGCATGTAGGAAAAATGTTGGAGCATGGATGATGCATGAAATGTGTTTTACAAAATATTCTTGAAAAATGTTGCCTCATGAATTGAAATAATTTTGGGGTGTGCCTAGATTTAGCGTTTTGATGAATCCATGAATCTCTTTAGATGTATGTTTCTCAAGGATGCGGTCATGTTTTGGGGCCAAAATCCATATCCTTAGTCCATAATATCTATTTTTAGGGAATTTTTCTCAGGGACGTGATCATGTTTTTGGGCCAAAGTCTACGGCCTTAGTCCTGTAATACATATGTTTAGGGATTACATCCCATGTGTGTGGCATTGAGCCACTACATATTTATTGCATAGGGAATATTTGGCATGTGAGAAAGAGGTGGCGTCCATTTTAAGGATTGGTATACTAGAGATGATTCTCATGACCCAATCCATGTTTTAGGATACAAATTCAAATTTTTAGGCCACCAAAGTTTCCTTTGGGGCTCATGGGCCATGCATGAGGCCTCAATCCATCACACATGGCCTACATATGTTATTTTTTGGGTGTAAGCGGTATATGGTTGATCCGGATTTAGGAGCGAAACGAACTGATTACAGACTGAATACCATAAACATAGAGATAGGAAGAATAACACAAATATTTAGTGAACAATATCTTCTATTAAATAATGAAATAGGATGAAACTGTAAAACTGTAGAATTGAAACTTGCTCGAATGGTGGTAGCTATCTCTGAGAAGAGATGTGGCTGCTACGCGCATCCGTCTGAGCATAATGGATTACAATAAGGCTCCATAGGCCTGTTTCATATTACTCATGAATGCCAAAACTCTAGACATCCAAAAACCTAACCCTAGAAGGTGAAACGCCAAAAGTCATGTGGGCCCTATGGGTAAGTTGGTGTAATTTGGTACCTCAACTTCCTAGGGTCATAAATTTTGCATACGACCTCCGTTTTAGGCGCGTGATAGCCCGTTGGAAAGGTATTTTAGAGAAATATACATTCCACCATTAGACTTTGACTCTGTCTACAGTCTAATTGTGGCGAGCCAAAAAAACAATGTTTAGGGCCCCAAAATAACCCCGAAAGTACAACAAGATGTGCTGACATGAAAACATACAAAATAGGCCAGTTGGATTAGGCGAGAGGCCCCAGAAGTGTAGAACTCATAGTTATAAAGCAGTACAGAAAGACGTGCTGAACAAAAACGGACACAAGGATACAATTGGAATAGGTGGGTGGCCACCAATATCCATTTTGATCAATTCTCCCCCCCTTAAGAAGCAATGGTCTCCATTGCGTTGAGTTCCCCCATTAGGTGAGGAAACTTCTGTTGGATTTGGCCTCGGGTGAGCCACTTGCCTTGATGTAGGAGTTTCCCTGCCTTGACAACCCGATAAAGATGGATCTGCTGCTAGCAAGTTCCCTTGACATGTGTGTCCAATCGGTGCATGCTTGTTCCATGCAATCAGGGTTGAGTTATGTTGGTGTCAGTTGTTTGAAAATCTCAGAGGTGTCCAATAATGGTGGAAAATATGGCCGAAGGAGGTCCACATTGAATACTAGATGCAGACCAAGGAAGGGTGGAGTGTTGAGCTCAAAATCATTGCTACCCACAACCTTGGTGATAGTGTAAGGCCCATAACAAAGTGGTTGAAGCTTCCGATGGGGCTCGGTGAGATGCTCCTTCTGCAAATGTAACCAGACTTTGTCGCCAACCTGGAACTGGTGTGGTACCCTGTGTTTATCATGGAGCTGCTTGTACTTAGCATTGAATTTATGCAAAATCTCTTGGACCTGTTGGCAGATGTGCTGAATCCGCTCAATGAATCTAGTGGCTTTGTCGATCGCAGACTGTTCAGGGGAAGAGTCTGTCTGTGTGGTGGCAAGAGGAAGTGCAACATCAATGGGTCCCAAGGGTTGGAATCCCAAACCCACCTGAAATGGGCTATGGTTGGTGGAACTATGGAGAGCCCTGTTGTAATTGTGTTGGACATATGGGAGACTCTCGTCCCATGTATGAAGATGCTTATAATTGTACATGCTCAGGATGTGAACAATCATCCGATTGATGAACTCGGTTTGACCATCGGTTTGGGGGTGGAACGAAGTGGATTTTGTGAGCTTGGTGTCCAACAGAAACCAGAGACTCGACCAAAAGGTGTTGAGGAACCTACTTTCTCGGTCATAGATGATGGTCTGTGGTATTCCAAAGTGAACCCAAACACGTTTGAAGAAGAGCTTGGCAGTATCTTCCACTGTGACATTCTTCTTACAGGCTGTGAGGATGGCCATCTTCGAAAACCAATCAACGACCACAAACACACAGTCATTTAATTTCTTGGTGGACGAAAAACCAGACATGTAATCCATGGAGATGGATTCCCATGGTTTCTTGGTTATAGGAAGAGGGGTGTATAAGCCTTGCTTCTTGATGGCCAGCTTGGCAATGGCGCAGGCAGTGCAAGATCTGATATACTTGCTAACGTCCTGGTGAAGTTTTGGCCAATAAAAATGTTTCTGAAGGACGACCACAATTTTATCTATGCCAAAATGTCCTGCCACCCGACTGTAGTGGGATTCCCAAATCATCTTTGCACGCTCGCTTGTAGGAACACAGAGATGGCCCAGGTGGCATAAGAGTCCATCATGAATGTGAAAATAAGTGATAGTGGCGACTTTCTCCAAGACATGATATGTGGTGACGAAGTTTGGATATTGTTGGTAAAGTTGGGGCCACTCCGATGTTTCATGTCCATAGGAATGGAGCACAGTGGTAAGTGCAACCACAGGAGGCCGACTGAGGTAGTCAGTGACATGATTGGAGATACCTGTCTTATACTTGATGTTGATATGGAACTGTTGCAGGTAGGTGGACCACTTCTAATGGTGGAAATTCTGCAATTTCTCCTATGTCTATATGAATTGCAGAGGCTTGTGATCAATGTGTATGATCGTCTCTGTCCCCAGAATGTAATGTTTCCATTGACGTCATGCTTGTACAATGGAATAAATTTCCTTGTAATAGGTGCGGTATTTACGGACAGTATCAGAGAGTGTCTCGCTATGGTATGCCACCGGATGCCCATGCTGAGTGAGAATTGTTCCCACAACATAGTCAGAGGCATCAGTCTCAATCTTGAATGGTTGTTGTAGATTAGGAAAGGAGAGTACTGGAGCTGAGCACAAACTATGTTTCAGATCTTCGAATGCTCGTTGTTGTTCCTTCCCCCACACGAACTTGGCCCTACCACCGCCCTTGGTCACCTGGCTGAGGGCCCAGACAATATGGGAGAATCCCAACACGAGCCATCGGTAAAAATTAGTGAGTCCTAAGAAGCTCCGAAGCTCGGTCAGTGTGGTCGGGGTTGGCCAGTCATGGATGAATTGGATCTTAGCTGGATCAACATGTACCCCATGCTAATCAACAATGTATCCCAGGTATTAGACCTTGTTCATGCTAAAAGAGCATTTTTTCAAGTTGGCATAAAGCTTGTGCTATCACAGAGTGCTCAAAACCTGTTGAATATGTTGCGTGTGCTCCTCCCATGTTCTACTAAAGATGAGGATGTCATCCAAATATACTACCACAAAGGAGTTGGTGAAGGGTCTCAATATATCGTCCATTAGTCTCATGAAAGTGGTTGGTGCTTTTGTTAAGACAAAGGGCATGACTAGCCATTCATAGAGACCTTCCTTAGACTTGAAGGTTGTCTTCCAGACATTCATTGGTTCGATGGGAACCTAGTGGTATCCAGACTTCAGGTCAATCTTGCTGAAGAACTTTGCCCCTTGAGTTAGTCAAGAAGGTCATCAATCCTGGGAATGGGATAGCGGTTCATGACTGTGATTTTGTTTAAGGCTCTGTAATCAATGCAGAGTCGCCAAGTCCTGTCCTTCTTCTGCACCAGTACAATCGAGCTTCCGCAAGGGGAGGAGTTGGGTCTAATGTGCCCCTTTTGAAGAAGATATTAGATCTGACTCCTGATTTCGTCGCTCTCCATCAACAAGCACCGATAGACTGGTCCATTAGGTAGAGGTGCACCGGGGGTCAGATCAATTGGATGCTTGACTTGGAAATGTGTCGGTACCCCCTATAGGTGAGATGAAGATGTCTATGTATTATTCCACGACCCCGTCCACTTGCTTCTACTGCAAAGAGAGGTGTTGTGTAGAGGCCACAGATGTGGCGGCGACCCTTTACTTGTTGTGAGCACGGATTACAAAGAAGACGAACTTTTCGATCTGTGAAATGATCTCACTACATTGATTAACCGAGACTAAAGAAATAGCAGTAGGTGGTGCCACCTCTAGGATCCTGTACAATTGTCTACCGAAAGTAATAATAACACTACGGGGTCTAGACTAATACACAACAAGAATCTTCCACAAATATGGTTGTCCTAAAAGAATATCACAAAATTCAAGCGGAGCAATATCACACAGCACCTCATATTTGAAAGGCTTGATGTCGTAGGATAGACGACACTGTTGGCTGACACATAGATCTCTTCCTTGACGAATCCAGCCGATGGTGTAGGGTTGCGGGTGCGGTGTCGTTGGCAGGTTCAACCGCTTGATGACCTCTGCTAAAATTAGGTTCTTCTGAATACCGTTGTCGATAATGAAGTGAATAAGAGTCCTCTTGACCCACATCTGTGAGTGAAAGAGGCATTCCCCTTCCTCTGGTTCGCTTGGCCAGAATTTAGTGGTAGCAACCGTGGCACTGGGTTCAGCATCGATAATCCGCTTCTTCCCTCCAGGATTTGACTCGGAATCAGAATCGACCTCTGACTCAGAAGCCTTCATCTCAGCCAGGAGGGACTGCTTGGAGCGACATTCGTCAGTGTTGTGCCAAGGAATTTTATGGTACTCACACCATTTTCCCATGTCCTTCTTCGTCTTCTCGTTTCCCTTCTTTTGTTGCAGCTTGGACGGATTATCCTGAGGGTGACCATCGTGACTTGGTCCCCTGTTGTGTGGATTGGGGTTTCCTTTTCCCTACTTCGGCTGTGACGAGTTTGCAGATCCAAACTCTCGTCGTTTCTGCTTAAATTTCTGTTGGATCTCAACAACATATCTATAAGTTGTGCCCAATGAGGAAATGTCCATGAACTCCATTTATGTTTGAATGTATCTATGCAAACAACTGCGGTATTTGAGCACCAGATGATGCTCAGAATATTTGATACCCAATTTTGTGTGAAGGGTATGGAAAATATCAAATAATGGAGTATCAAAATTTACTTGTACCTTTAAGGGGGTTGCATGGCCGCCTGATGAAGATGCTTCTCCCATGGGCAACCGTCGAAGGATCTGTGCCAAGTTGTCCATCATTTCGCTCCTTTGTCGCACGAGGGATTCCTCGAGCAACAATTTAATAGGATATCCTACTCCATCATCTTTCTTTTTGTCTCCCATGGGTTTTTGTCGGGCTCAGCGTGATCGATCTGGTAATGGCTCTATTGGTTTGAGTACCAATTTCTTGTACCCAGACCTTGTTAGGGACATGCATGAAGAAAAATAAATGAAGAGCAGACCGCTCTGATACCATGGATCTATATTTAGGAGAGGAACGAACTGATTACATACTGAATACCATAAACACAAAAATATTCAGTGAACAATATCTTCTATTAAATATTGAAATAGGCTAAAACTGTAAAACTGCAGAATTGAAACTTGCTCGAATGGTGGTAGCTATCTTTGAGAAGAGATGTGGCTGCTACGCACATCTGTCTGAGCATAATGGATTAAAATGAGGCTCCATAGGCCCGTTTCATATTACTCATGAATTCCAAAACCCGAGACATCCAAAAACCTAACCCTAAAAGGTGAAACGCCAAAAGTCATGTGGGCCCTATGGGTAAGTTGGTATAATTTGGTACCTGAACTTCCTAGGGTCATAACTTTTTCATATGACCTCCGTTTTAGGCACGTGATAGCCCATTGGAAAGGTATTTCAGAGAGATACACATTCCGTCGTCATAATCTAACTCTATCTATACTATGTCTATGGCGAGCCAAAAAAAAATGTTTAGGGACCCAAAACAACCCTGAAAGTACAACAAGATGTGCTAACATGAAAACATACAAAATAAGCCAGTTGGATTAGGCGCGAGGCCACCCATATCCACCTAGAGAATGTGTGAGGCTTCATACAACCCTAGAAGTGTAGAACTCATAGTTATAAAGTAGTACAAAAAGACGTGCTGAAAAAAAAACGGACACAAGGAGCTAGTTGGAATAGGTGGGTGGCCACCAATATCCATCTGGATCAATGGTGGCCATTTCAAGATTTATAACACCATGAGTGGTATCTATGCCTAGGCCATGTTCTAAGAATAAAAACTAAGGCATAAGTCCATATAATTTTCTCTAGATATCAGTAACCATACAAAGTTCCCCAAACTACCACATAGGCCCTACATAGATAAGCTTTAGCATATGAGTTAGATATGCTCACCGTTTTTAGGATTAACACATTAGGTATGGTTATTGGTTCCCATTCCATGGTCTAGGTCAAATACAAGGCCTTATTTGATAACATTTGTCTTTGGGTCTCATGGGCCATGTGTTTCCCCCATGCCATTACACATGTCCTAAGAAGGAAATATTTGCCTACAAGTTTGATATGTGGCTATTCCGAGGTTTGGAACACTATGGATGATTCTTTAGTGTGAGGGAGTGGATTTAAGCAAAAAATTTGGGTCTTAGGCCATAACATATATTTCTAAGTCTCACAATCCACACATTGGACCTTAAGCCACCACACAAGCCCAACATAGGGAATATTCAGCATGTGAGAAAGGTGTTGTGGAAATTTCTAGGTTTGGTACACTAGGGATGGTTCTCATGACCAAATCCATGGCCTAAATCTAAAATACAAGGTTGATTGCTAGGGTATAATTCTAACTTGTATTAGTACACAACATCATCAATGTTATTTCAAAGAATAATATCACCGTTGATTGAGTTATTTTTAGGTTTCCCACCATACTAGTTTTTTTTTTTTTTATCTCAATGGGGTGTCTACAAACATAATGGTTAATTGGTTGTTATATGAATGTGGTTTCTTGTTCAACCTACCCTTTCCTTCTCTGATATGTATTGTGTGGATACTTGTGTTTAATAATAAAACAATATGGTTGACATCTTAAATAGTTTTTATTAGTATAAAATAACTTATTCTATCTTAATTTTTTTTCTTATAGGTTACAATGCCCAAGGAAAACCCCAGGTGCTTTCCCCTCATTCTAAGGATGGTATATAGGGTAAACCCTAGATTTTTTAGGGCATAAATCTAGGAAAACAATAGGTCTCAAATCCATTACAACATTATACTCATTATGATCTCAACATGTCACTTACAAGAATAGAACTTGGGTGGGGAGGAAAACACTCCATCCCAAAACCACTTAGGCTATACCCAAATGACATTATGCTATCTTAACTTACCCTTACAGGAAACAATATACAACAAAATGTAAGGAAAAAATTGAAAAGAGTTAGTGTCCATATAGGCATTAGATTGTTTGTGATTCTTAGCATCTTTCAAAAAAATTGAAAAATTAAAAGAAAAATGGGAGATTTCTCACCAAAATTGCATCTTTTGGTTAATAATGGAGGTATTATTTAGTTTTTTTAACAATGATCTTTGGCAAAGATGGAGCTAGTCTTCATTGTTTTGTAAATAAGCTTTGATAGTGATGGAAGTACTCTTCATTGTGAGATCTCCAAAATTTCTTGTCTATTAAATAAACCATGGACGAGGAAAGCCCTTAGTTTACAATTTATATTCATGAATGCAATTGGAGCCCTAGAAAAGATAGAGGAAATGATATTAATATATTCCCTTGCCAAAGTATCCATCATGTGGAAACCCTTGAATGGATTCTCATGAACATCCCCAATTGAAAAATCATTCCTTTCATTTGCATCTTCTTTAATCCTTTAATTGTTATATATACACCAAATTCATGGAGAAATATCACCACATAATTTGAAGGAACTCATTTTATAGTCAATCTTTATTTGTTGAGCTATGTATATCAAGGCAAGGGAAGTCCTATAAGAATATGCAACAAAGGTTTGGAAGGAAAATAAATCCCTATCATATGCAACACGACGTACACAAAGCAACCAAGGCTTTTCCATACATAGCACCAATGATGTAGCTTGTGGAGGACCGACTACTAAGGGAAGATGCCCCCAGCACATAGGTATAGCTATTTAAGACCATTTTCAAAGAGGGTTCTTGAAAATAACACCCATTTCCCAATATATATTTTGGAAAGGTAATGGAGTATGTTATTCATGTCATTCATAAGTATTTAGATTTGTTGGAGGGTATGTTTTCACACAAAGTTTGGCATAATGCATGAATGGCATGAAGATAAACCATTCATGTTTTTCCACTATTTTTCTATATAAATAGAATGTTTTATCTTGAATATCAGAGAAATATAGTATTTCTTTTGTGTAGGTTTAGATCATAGTGGATTTGTCTTACTCCCAATCTTAGCTCACTATAAGGAGAACACCTTGTAGCAAAGGTTTTTATAGAACCTCCCCCCCAAAATTATCCCTTCTTTATTTACAGTGGAGGAAGGAGGCGATGTTTTTATGGAGGTTTTTACATCGTTGCACCTAAATAGAACAAATGTACCGGTGTGCTCTCAAACATAATGCCCTAGTGTTGAACTAATAAGGCACATCGATAACTAACATTGATATAAAATGCTAAACTATCATTTTAAAAAATAAATAAAATAAAATGCATATTGGTGCTCTCCAATAAATTAGGAACACCAGTGCGCCTATGAAGGACGCACCAAATCAGGTTAGAATGATCGATTATTCAATAAAAAAATTCAATTTGAAAAAACCAAAAAACCTTTTTTGGTGTTCTGAAAAAACCTAAGCGCTCCATTGTGTATATGATAGTGGTGCACCAAACAACAATAAGGATGTTCTTAATAGTACTATAGCCTCAATTTTTTTTAACATATAGCCAAAAATCCAATTGATGCATTACTCATACTACCACACGTCGATGTGTCTTACTGTATGGCACACCACAATAGAGTAAAAATAAATTAAGTGTACCGGTGCGTTCCAACACTACATAACGCACTAGTGCATCTTACTATTGGGCACACCGTAATAGGATAAAACAAGTTTTTTTTACCAAACCAAATTTCATTATCACATTTCCTTTTGTGTTTCCAACAACTCACACAAGCATCGGTGCTCACACTCCTATGTAAGCCTCGTTTGCAGTGCTCTACAATGTTGCTTCCTCGGTTCAATAGTTTTGCCAGTAGATTCCATACATTTTTTAATTTTGGAAAACAATACACATTTTCATTTTTTCTCTACAGGGCAACCGTTCCTCCTTGGGAAAGAAGAGACTAGGCAAATTGTTTTTTACCTCCATATTTTCAATTTCATCGTATTAAAATTTAAAATTGGGCATAAATTTGGAACTAAAAATAAATAAAAATCATGGTGAGCTTCATAGGTTTGGCTCACCCTCGACTTGGTAGTGTGTCCTCTAAATATACAGGAAGCACCGCTAGCGGTGAATCTAAAACTGCACAATGCACCACTCAAAACTACACACCATGCACTGGAATGGTAGGTGTGTATTATTGGTTCCTTTTGTCTTAGAAGAGGCACCATATTTGCATTAAACCCATCGATGTGTTCTATAGAATCAACTACACTGGTGCATTATAGAGAATAAACCGCAGCGATGCACCTCACCGCAGTGCACCACGCCACATATTTAAAAATTAGCATAGCAGTGCATCTGATGGGACACTCCATGATTGGTATGTTATAAAACACAATGCACCACTAAAAATACACACTAGTGCTCCAAGAAACATGGAGTACCAAACTTAACGATGTGCATTAACGGTTCATACTGTTTTAGACGAGGCACAAAAAAAATGCGTTATAAGGAATAACCCGCACTGGTGCACCACATCACACTGCACATAACACAATTAGCATAGCAGTGCATTTCATGACTAAAGTAGCATCGGTGCAGCAAATAGCATGGAGCACCATGAAATTATGGTGCTTGTTTTATGATTGAGTGCACCGGTCATGGTGCATATTATCTATTAAAGGTGCAACAATTACTTTAACACATATTTTTTGCAAACATAAATTAATTTTGGTTTTTGATAAATAAAAAATGGTTATATATGTGTGTGTTTTATAATTTAAATTTGTTTTATCTATATATGTGTGCCTAAAAACAATTGTATGTGAATAAGAAAAGATGACGATGAGTGCAAGAGGCCAGGGAGAGGGAGAGGGAGAGGAACCCTCAACCTATTGCACCTCACACTCATTCTCTTTTGAGGAATGTTTGCCTCCTCAAGTTTTATGAGGAGGCTACATCTCTCAGGGGGAACTATTCCTTTTTACAATAGCCGATTTGTTGCTGGGACCATGCTAGACATGCATTCAGGGTTGGTCCTGATCTATGGTATGAACTCACATATGAGGATATTTATTTTATCACCGGGATGACTATGAGGGGGAAGGCTTGGCCTTAATTCCCTGATCTATCGCTTGAAATTGTAGGAGAGAGCCAACTTGCATATGTGTAGAGATATGCCAACTGGGACAATGTTGCTGCTATGGACTTCCAGGTTGTTGGTGGTCAATCGTGGATAGATGCATTCAGTGCAGAGGAGGTTAGATGCTTGTCCTTTTCTGTCACAACATTGACACACTTTACCTTTGATGGGAAGTGAATTAGTTTCTCTTTGATGTGCTATGTATGTTGGATTACTGAGAAGGAGGTGAATCAGTAATAGAGCAATTGAATCCTTTTGGGCCATAAAATGCAAGTGTTGTATCAATGTAGCATTATCATCCAATAGTTTCAGAGTAAATAAACAATGAACAAATGAGAAATCACACACATACACAGTACATTAGTGTTTTACGTGGAAACCCAAAGCGGGAGAAAACCACAGAATGTTTTTTCTTATATGTTTTGAAGAATTACGTTCATTGGAAGCGCCAAATTCCTTTGTTTTCTAGCTGCAACTGGAAGGAGGCTCCAACCCCCTAGTTTCTCAGGCTACAACTCGAGGGAAGCTTCAACTCCCCAATTCTCTGGCTACAACCAGAAGGAGGCTACAACCCCCTATGTTCTCCAGATACAACCGGAAGGTGGCTACAACCACCTGTCCTTGCCCCGTCCAACTGCCTTGACGTATAAGTAGAATGATGGAACCACTGTCACACTATCACTGTGAGATATACTACTATAAACATGTACCAATCAACCTGTACCAATAACCCGAACCATGCATCAACCATGCATCAACTTGTACCTCAACCTGTACCATAAACAAGTGCATCAACCATGCACCAACCTATACCAAACATCTTGTAATCTACCTGTACCATAAACAAGTGCATCAACCATGCACCAACCTGTACCTCAACCTGTACCATCAAAGAGTGCATCAACCATGCACCAAATATGTACCAATCATGCATCAACTACACATCAACTATGACTCATCAAGATGTACCAACATCATCAACTATACAACTCATGTATGTGTCAACTCATCAACTACTTGTCTCAACCATGTACCCAACACATACCTCAACCAAAATACCTCATCAAATTCATCATCCAAATCTGATTTGTAACTCTATAATAGGCCTGGTGTATATGATCACATACCTGCAAACCTTCCTTAACTTTAACAACAAGAGACTAGCATTTTCATCAAACTTTACTTTAGTCTCACATGACTAGTTTTGGATTAGTCAATAACCCTAACTTGAAACAATCATAACTATGTACCTGTAATGAATAAAGATTTGAAAATAGTACACAATGTTCTTTGGTGTCTTTTATGCAATTTATCTAGGTGTCACTACTTGGAACCTCTTAGAAAATGAGTTATAGCAAAAATGACATACCTTGTTGACTTTTGGCTTATTCTAGAGAGCTAACTTATAGAGCATGCCCTACACAGAATATTTGTTGTATGGATCTGAAAATTGTACACAGAATAATACAGACTGTACTCTAACCAACACATCTTGTCTTATTGATTTTGGATCTTTTATGAAGAAGTTATGACATTTTTACCTGAAACACCTGTTTTAAACTAGTTTCAGGACTAGCCACAAACCCTATTTTCCACGGAGTGTAACTCAAAAAATACAACGAGCCACTAACTGAAATTTGTACCAAAACTACTTGTATATGTTTCGTCAATGGCCTCCCAATTTCACGGTTTGAATCATTCTATAAAAAATGTTATTGCGAAAATGGTGAGATGCCTTGTAAATAACATACTTTAGAAAGCATCATCAAAAGAATTTATCCTCCCTTGAATTTCAACCTTCTTTACTTCACCTTCCCTTTAAAATTCAACTTAGATATCTTTGGTTACCTCAGTCACCTGTATATATTCAATATGCTCAAGTGTGATTAAATTGAAAGAGCCTTGCCTCTTATTCATACTTTCATGTAGCTTCCTCAAGGGGTTACCTTTTAACCATCTTAACCGACTTTCTTTATTTTAGGGCTAACCCACTTCTAACCACTTGTCCACTTAGTAATTTTTCCATTAAATTTATTATTTAAATAATTTATTTTGTATTCACTTTGAATTATAGTATACTCGTCACTTCACTTTATTATTTACCTTCTAAAATCTCTTAAACCACTTTGACCTATTGGGGCTTCTAGATTACCCATGAGGGTTCTCCAACTTCACATGGCCATAACTCTCTAACCGTGAGGAGTTATGTGATGTTCCACATACCACCAAAAATGGAATGAAATGTAATATCCATCTAGAATAGTCTTACTTGCAAATATATCAAAACTCATACCATTATCCATCAAACAAACTTGGGTCCATTACCCAAACCTGGGTTCTCCAACTTCACATGGTCATAACTCTCTAACCGTGAGGAGTTGTGTGACGTTCCATATACCACCAGAAATGGCATGAAATTTACTACCCATATAGAATAGTATTACCTTCAAATATATTAAAACTCATACCATTATACATCAAACAAACTTGGGTCCATTACCCAAACCTTTGTGCTACTAGACTTTCTCCAAGGGTTGACATCAATTACTAAGGGTTGGCATCAATCTACAATATCACTCTCCAATGGTTGACATCAATGAAAATAAAAAATCCATACCAAATGTCCATCAACCTAAGCCAATTGTCTGACAATGTAGATAACTTAGTTCAGAGGCCCCGATTGATTACGTGGTTGAATATATTTTTGCAACAATTTTTTTTTTGCATTGGATCGTTGTCACTTTATTTTTTATGGGAGTTTGTTCTTCCCATTTGTGTTAGATCTATCTATTTTATTTTTTGAGAGGTTTTATGTCACTCAACTGATAGTACCCTGCTTCCCTACTAGGCCTATGACTGATGCGCGTATTCACATGTGGGAGCAATTGTTTCCCAAGAAGGGTCAACCGAAGTGGCCGTGTATTCCAGTCCATAGAGAGATTTGTGATTTATTGGTTGGAGAGGACAATATTATCCTCAATATTGTATAGCACCCACATGTGGGGATAGATTGAAGAGAATGTTCAAACATCCTATTTACTCCAAATGAGCCACTAGATGATAGAGGTAATATTATCATTATGTTTTGATTAAACTAGGTACACATTTTTTTGTCTTATTTAATGCACATGTAATTTATTGTAATATTTTGTTTCAATTATTTGATTATTATTATCTATTGTTTTGTAGATATTGACACATATGTTGGGGATGAGTCTCCCCAACAAAATGAGGAGATGGATGAGGCATCTTAATGACCTCTAGTATACAGACCCAACATGTCACATATGACAGATCAGAGAGTTCGAACCGAGGTGGCATAACACATATGTGGTCTGATTTCTAGGCGAGGAGTGGTACCTATACACGTTCGAGAGATCTTATGAATACCATAACTGTTTGACATATGGGTAACCATTCCTCGTGACATGACATCACTAATGAGTCATGTTGTCAATGCCCTCAACCTCATTGAGAGTTTGAGGGATGTTGCTCATTCCACTTTATCTGGATCATCTTTTGAGATGACGCTCTTGATCCTCCACTGCATGAGTCTCCACCACTTGGTCCTCCACCAGACTGACTGAAGTCCTTTCCTCCTCCTCCACATGTGTCCCCAACTGCACCATCCACCTATCCTCCTCCTCTTCCACATGATCTCGATGGAGATATATATAAAACTTTACTTTTGTCATTTTTATCTGACATGGGTACTGATATACCCTTTACCTCTAGTAGCAGAGACATTAATGCCTCCAGCTCTGGTGGTGGACCTAACTAGTATGTTACTTGACATGTATATTGATTGTTTTATATTTGACTTGAGATGTATATTGATATGTATATCGCTCATGTATATATTCTTTTCATATCATGTTGATGTTGTTGTTGTTGTTTGATTTATAAAATGTATTATGACTACACTAATGAGTAACATTATTAACGATTCCTCTATTTTTAAATTAAATTTAAGATGTATCACTCATTTAAATTTAAAGTTGTCATATAATGTTTAATTTTAGTTTTATGAGATCGTTTAATTTAGATTGTGATTGCAAAAACTTATAGCCGTTAATGCCATATAATGTTTAATTTTTCTTCAAGGTGAATTGTTTGTTTCCAACAAGATACAATATGTTGATCAAACATGTTTACAAACAAAAATACATAAATATGATGAGTGAAATGATTGTGATTTGAATAATGATGTCTTTTTCATATATTGTAATAATAACTTAATTTAAATTTGGAGTTGCCATATAATGTTTAACTTTAGTTTTATGAAATCATTTAATTTGGATTGTGATTGCAAAGACTAATGCCATATAATTTTTAACTCTTATTCAGGGTGAATTGTTTGTTGTCTAGGAAGATACAATATGTTGATCATACATGTTTACAAACAAAAATACATAAATATGATGAGTGAAATGATTGAGATATGAAGAAAAATGTTTTTTTCATATATTGTAATAATAACTTTATGATATAATATTTACTAACATTATGATATAATTATTTACTAACATTGTGATATAATTATTCACTAATAATAATAATAATAATGTTATTTTATTAATATTTATTATTCAAAAATTACAAGACAAAGTTATAATATAAAATCACAATATATATATATATATATATATATATATATATATATATATATATATATATATATATATATAATGGTGATGATGATGATGATGATGATGATTAACGTCCACTAAGACCGAATATTATACCTTAAGAGGGTAAGAGATTACTTGTGATTCTTTAGAATTTTGTTTCTGTGCTCGAAAAGCATTAAGATAAGCTTTCCAAGATCACCATACTTTTGTTGAGTTAAGAGCTTAGGAAGGTTGGTAGTGTGATAAATATTTTGAAAATGAGATTTAATATGGGTATAGGCTAGACAATCTAAGAGAGATTTTTTCATCTTCAACCTTCTTAGTGTCACAAAGGTGACACACTCTTTCATCCCATGGCGTTTTAGGAATTGACCAACGCCTAGTTTCACTATGGAGCTCGTGAGAATTTTTTCTTATCTTAGCAATGCTTATTTTTTTCTCAAAACAAATAGATAATTTTGATCTTCTAGATTAGGGTTGATTACATCTTTATAATACGTTAATTTTATTTTTTCCTCTAACTCTTTATCACACCACATTTTCTCCTTAAATTTTGATTTGACGTTTTTTTAATAGTATCTTTATTCTGCAAAATGGTTTCTTCCATGATTCTCCAATAGTTTAGCCAAGACCGAGTGTCTTTATGCCATCCTCGCTTGAGTTGATGGTGGTTATGACTTGATTTTGAAGCAATTTTAGGTATCCTCTTGTCTTCCATGTTGTTTAACTTGTTCTTATACATTAGGTATCTAGTCATAGCCATGTTCTGAATGAGGGAGAGGCTTGTTTCTAAGAGGAGGATGGGATAGGGCATATTTACTTTAATTTTAAGATTATAGGTTATAAAATTATTTTGTATTTGTTCTATCTTTCTCTAGGATTCATGAGAGATACTACAACCCCAGAGTTCACATCCATAAAGAATAACAGGTGTAACAACAGTCTCAAAGAGGAGTTTCTTCTTATCCCAACTACAAAGATCAACTAATTTACAATTGTTTTCAAGCCCATAATAAGCTTTCCATCCTCAAATAATCCTTTTCTCAATGCTATAATTCCAATTGAGCTTGTGGTGAATATCAATTCCAAGATATTTGTATGAAGTCACTTCCTCCATGTTGTTGTTGTCATATACAGAGATATCATAAGGGATCTTATTGGATTTAATAATCATGACCTTAGTCTTATCAGTATTAACAATCATACCCATATTGGAGCAAAAATCCTTGAGGATTCTTAGTTGGTTTTCAAGATCATGGGGACTCCTTTCCATAAGAACGATATCATCAGAATAAAGAAGAAGATTGATGACTATACCAGTGAGAGTAGGGCCAACACAACTTGCTTTTTCCAAGCATTCTTCTAACTTGTCAATGTATATTCCAAAAGGGGTAGGGGACAAGGGACAACCTTGTTTGACTCCGATAGTGTAGTTAATCTCTTTTGACCAACCCTCAGTGTTTTTAAACTTAGCAATAACGTTCTCATACATCCTTATTGCAACAACCCTCAACTCGAGAGGCACTTTCATCTCTTCCAACCTATTCCAAAGGTTTTTCCTAGGAACCATGTCAAAAGCTTTTCTAAAGTCAACAAAACAACAAAAAAGATCGTCTTTAGTATTGCAGAACTCCTTTGCAATGATCCTAAAGGTAACAAGATGGTCCACAGTTGAATGATATGTCCTAAACCCGGCCTAGCCTTTAGCTCTTTTACCATGAATTTCTAGCCAAAGGCTAATCTTCTTTTCCAAAATAATTCCATAAAGTTTAGCTAAAATCAGGCTAATCATAATGGTTCTACAATTAGAGGGAATGTTTCTATCCCCATTTTTAAAAATAGGAACAATGAGGCTTTGCGTCCAGGGTTTAGCGAAGCCCTGCTTGACTGCTAAATTGAAGAGCTTGTGTATGTGAGGGATAAGGATTGGCCCTCCGATTTTAAAAATTTCAGCTTGGTAGCCTTCAATGTCCTTAGCTTTCCCATTTGCAAGTTGCTTAACCCCGAACTCTATGTCATCTAAAGAAAAAACTTCTTCCTTTGTAGGGACAATAGGAATGGTGTCCATAGCATTAGGGAACTCGTAAAGACTTTTAAGGTATGAATTCCAGTCCCTTAAGGGAATCCTATTATTTTCTTTAGTATTGAGTTTTAGAATTTGGCTCCAGAACTTCTTAGGATCCAACTTGTATAGTTGTGAAAGTTGCTCTTGCCTTTTATTGATATAATATATTTTTTTCCTTTTATTTAGGGCTTTGTACGTATTGATCTTATCGAGTTTTAAGGACTCATTAGAAGCATCCCTAATGGATTTCCTAGCAATTTTACATTCTTTATCATACCAAAGGTTGGTCTTTCTATTATTCTTTTTATAGGACACCTTGAAAGAGAACTTGTTAATAGAAGTGGAAAGAGTAGTTGTAAAATTATGATAGAGTTATTCAATGGTTAGGAGGTTTAATTTAATATTTAAATCCTTTAAGAGAATGTCAACTTTACTTTTATCAAAGCACAAATTCCTTTGATTATCAGAATTCTCTTCAATGGTGCTCCTTATGCATGGAAAATTTTAGAGTTAGGGTTAAAGGTTTATGATCAGAGTCAGGCTCATGGTCATTTAAAAGGTCAAAAGTTGTTATTTGGTTGGAAACGGGGATATCAGATATCACATAATCTACAACACTACTACCTAGCCCATGAATACAGGTCATCTAGTTGGAGTTTGGCCACTTCATTACTCCATTGCAAATTATTAGGCCTTGAGAGCTGCAGAGCTTGACCAACTCAGTACCAAACACATTCTCAATTAGGTCTTCAGAGCTTCTTTTGTAGCTATTAGATAAAACAAGGTCCTCATCTAGCCATAGATGATTATGGTTGGAGTCATTACTTAAAATAGTAGCTTGTTTAGTTGCAGTCCTAGCATTAAAGTCTCATAGCAAGAGGATATTACCTTCATTTTTCAAATTATAAATATCTTGTTCTAAATTATTATAGGGACAATTTTTATCTAGATTACTTTTCTTATAAAAAGTAGCATTAATAGGTGCAAAATAACAAATTGCTATATACATCTTATTAGCATTGGTGTCTGAAATTTCTATCCAAATGTATTGATTAAGAGGGTCAATCTTATGAAGTTGAATGTGAGGAGAAATGCTCTTTCTAATATAACAAGCTATGCCTTTTATCCCTATGGGATATATCCAACAATATTTTACTCTATTACCAATTTTATGAATCTTATATTAAAAATATTAGTTGAATCTTCTAATAAAAATATATGCTAAGTATTGTATTTGATTGATTTTGTATTAAATTGTATGAAAATATAAAACTTGGTTAATGAATGAAACAAATAATTTGAATAATTATTCCTATGAAATGTTATTTTTTCATTTATTTTGATAATAAAATGATAATAAGTGTTCATTAAATTTATAATAGTTATATTTAATAAATTGTATTATTTAAAAATTATAATTAATTAAATTTAAATTATTAAATATAAAAATGAAATCATTAATAATAATAAATTTTAATATACACAATTTGCTTTAAATGACTTTATTATTTTTTGCTCTACCATTAATTTTATGAATCTCCTTGTAATGAAATGTAAGTATTATATTTGGTTAGTCAAGAAAATAATTAATTTGTTAAGATTAAAAGAATATTAATTTACATTAATTTTATATTAATATTTAAAAATATAAAAAATATTAATAAAACTCAATAAACAAAATAAACAAAAATCTTTGTGTAGATGTTATAGGACTTAGTCCCCATCTTTGATGTAATGATTGTATCTAACATGGGTGTAGATGTATCATTATATTCACAATAAACAAAATGATGTTATTGTTGCATTAGCATGCAATGTAATGTTTTCATGATTTTGTTATTACTGGTCATTTATTCTTTTTGTAAGTGTATTAATCATCCATGAGATATATGATGGTTTCCTTGTTTTTTTAAGAATATCAATCTTTGTTTTTCCTCTTAACAACTTTGCTAGTAAAAGTTGGATGGTTACTTTATCAATGAAAATCTAATACATAATAAAACAACAAAAACCCCAATCATAAACTATTTATATCCAAGCTTTCTAGGATTGGATTATGTTCAAGGAAAACTTTAAAGGCTAAATTTCATGATTTGTCTAATTTTCTATTTTTTCCTAAAAATAATTTGCTTATTTTTATTTTTAAAAAAATCAACCAATAGAATAAAATTATTTTACTCTAAAAGTTGTTATTTTGTAAAAAATATATAAATACTTATAAATTGAAATACTTATCACTAAAATTTTTATAACTAGCATACTCCCTAAACAAGCTAATGGGAATTCTATAGTAAGTTGAGGGAAGTTATCATAATGTTGATAATTGGAATCATATAGATATTGCAATTAAAATGATCTTATTTGAAGTCCGTCCACTATTTTGATGATGAACTCTTACAATAACTCTCAAATTGATGATAATATTATACGTTTTGAATCTCAATACAGGCCAAAATCCCACTTTGAAGTACGGCTTATGTTATCGCTCAGTTTGTATTCAAGGTCAGGTAGCTTAAAAGTAAAGGTCAAACTGGCGTAACAGGAGCTTCCCCACCCACTGTCACCTCGATGGGGGGCTCTTTCTATTCAGGGTGGCTAATCCCAAGGGAGACGTCCCTAGTAATCTGGGGTATTGAAAGGAAAAGGATCAAGAGATTAAGGCTCAAAAGGTCAAAGTAGGTTTTCCCTTCACAGATTACTGCCAAGAAGATAGTCAAAATGAAGGTGTTCCACAGAGCAGGCACCTGTTTGCGAGACAAGGCAACAATAAAACTAAAATGTGCAACAGTGGTTAGTACTTCATAAATTAATGACTATCAATATCAGGTATGAGCACATATAGCAGTAATTATTGACGAAGTCAATGATTGCAAAAATGACTATGTCTTATAATGTTACTTCTCAATAACACCGAGAATGATTTAGCATTCAATGTGTAAGATCAATCCTTGAATTATCACAACGCATTAAATATCATTAATATGCTCACATACAAAAGTTGTTGCGTCACTATACTAAAGGTGACGTCAACCTAATCCTAGGGTTAGTTTGATAGGCAAAGAGGTGGACGTTTTGCAAATTAGCCAATGAAAATAATCAACACTTCAATGTCTATTGTTAGATGACCTAGCCACAACGTT
>ML776967.1:1968655-2007945 GCA_009831015.1 Picea engelmannii | reverse complement strand
GAGAGAGAGAGAGAGAGAGAGAGAGAGGGGAGATTCAAATTTATTTTTTGCAAGGAATGCCTAATATTCATTGAAGAAGCCATGACATTGCTAAAAAGTATCGGTAGTTGGTAGTTAACAAAATACCATACTTATATAATTGTTTATGGAGTCATTATTCCCCCTCATTCGTATTTTTTTTAAAGAAAGAGGGGGAATATATTATTGATAAAAAGCGATGTCAAAAGACGGTTGAGGAGTACATAGAGAATCAAAATTATCTGCTAATCTAACCAAAAAATCCTGTTCAAGGGCGACTATAGATGTAGTCTTCAACATCACATTTTTCCATTGATACAAAATTCCCACATCCTTTCTTGAATACAATCTATAAAAGGTGCCTAGAATATATATGCAGAAATGAAACATAAAGAAAAAATTCTTGAGGAGAAAACCGAATTAGAGCCATTACTCTATTCCTGGTGATGGGGCATTTAAGATCAAGCTGAGCAGGAGCTACAACTAGAGAGGAGCCTTCATCCGAGTGCTTTGGAATGTTGATTTCTTCTGAAGGAATCATTATTTTACGAGGTCTAGCACAAACTTCTCACACTGCTACCTGAGTGCTGAGCATTCATCCTGCAACTCCCTAATAATTTTCCTCTAGGAGACTAATTCTTCCAAGACTGTGAGTAAATGCGCTAAGAGACCATTGAATCGAATATGCAGGGAGAGAATTGTATTATGGGAGTCTACTATATCTTCTTCCAACTGATCCAATCATCTATTCCAATGACCAATATCCATGGCCACCATTGCTTGATTACATAACCTGACCATAAAGAGAACAAATAAAGTAGGAGTGCTAAATTGAAATATCTTACCCAAGCATGAAAGCCAAGATGAGGATGAGCCATGGCTGAGGTAAATAACTCTCCACATGTGAACAAAGTCTCCTTCATACTTTCACCACCCTTGGAAATTAATTCCCCACATGTAGACGGAGGCATTGACATCCTTTCTCCACCTTTGAAAATCATTCCAAGTCTCTATGATAGAATGCAGGACACCCCATATCTTCCCACATTGCAAAGAAGAGAATTAATAAGGCAAAGGATAAGACATATCCTATCCGAGGAGCTTAAATGAAGATCGTGGGATTGCATGGCATACACATGCCCATGAGAAAAGAAAATTAGTGTGACGACTCCCAATGTGGATGATTGATTGGACGTGAAGGGGATCTTGAGAGGGGGCGGGATCCCCATTTTACTACTTTCCTTTTCAACCAACCCATGATGAATTAATCCTACACCTTGAATGGGGTATAGGAACCAACACCCTGACCATTCCAAACTTATTGTGAAAAAAATGATTTTCATGGCATTATTTATGTGGATAGTGATCCATTGACATATAAGACTCCTTATTGATGTCTAATGGTTTGGTTGGCCTTCTTGTGAACCTCCTAATTGTTTGATCTTAAGATGTGGAAGAATTCAACTGCATGGAAGGACCAAATTTATGTCTGTATTCAACAAAGGATGGCATGAAGATTATATTCTTCGACAAAGAGTTTTTCCTGACGTGCTTGATGATCATTTTAGAATCTCATACTACTGTGAGGACATAAATACCATGCGCCTTAGCCAAGACCAGACCCTAAAATAGGGCATAAGATTCCACTTGATTGTTTGCAAAGTGTCCAATATTCCATGCGAAAGTGAATTCCAACTGTCCTCCTAGGCTATGAAACATTCCTCCGGCTCCTACCACCCTATATTCCCCCTCATTTTTTTCCTAAATATGTTTCAAACAATTTAGTGCTTGGAGAGATAACATACCAGGTCATTCTCCATGGTTTCAATGATTCTCTAACAAAGGATTCAAGAAGGAAAACTTCCATCCCCTACAATTTGTATATTGGTCACTATGGGCTAAGTAACTCTAAGTAAGCCAGACAAGAGACAAACACTATGCTAGAGTATAGATTCCCATAGGGATAGTTATGGAGGCACGATCCCGAAGGACTTGTTTTAAAACACGACATTTATGTTTTTGTTTCTTGGCCACATGCTCATGAATAATGGGATCATGAGCTACCTTATGAAAATACAAATTCATGCGAAGAGGTGTGAGAAAGATTGAAACCTAAGGATCCAATTGCTTCACAAGGCACAATCTCAAAATAATAAACTAAGAAAGAGGTTGAAATGATAAAATAGAAACTCTTTGAGGCTGAGTAGCTAAGAAAGAAAGAAGAAAGAATAAAGTCATTAGAAAATGTTGTTTTAGATTGAATATATATATATATATCCATTTGATTTCCATCTCAGAAACTCCAAGAGATTTTCCATTTACTTTGTTGTTTTGCTGCATTTTTTGATATACATATGCATTGATACATAACAAAGTTGCCAACTAATTGTTTTTTTAGAGGTCGATTTTAATGACTGTTTTTACCTCCATTTCAAAAAGTGGTGCTATTGGTAGCACCCTCCCCCCCTTGTTTTTTTTGGTGGGGGGTGGTTAAAATTGCATCTCATTTGAAATCACAGCCTTGACAAATGGACAAAACCTTCAAATTGACCCTTGAATTGAAAAGTGATGCTACTAGTGGCACCACTTTTATTTTTGCGAGTTCAAATTGTGACTTAATTAAAATCGTCGCCTTGACAACTTGTACCATTGCAAATGAAAAACTTAAAATTGGCTCCTAAATCGAAAAAGGCTATTAGCTGAAAATTAATTAATTGATTGATTTTGTTAAGTTTACATTAACAAAATAAATTGAAAAATCAACTCAATTTTTTTAATAAATCTACATTAAAAAAGAAAAAGAAAAAGAGAAAATGAAAAAAAATAAAAATTTACCCATTTTTCTTTAAAAATGAAAAAAATCATTTTTTCCCTAAAAATGCTATATATATATATATATATATATATATGATGATGATGATGATGATGATGATGATTAACGTCCACTAAGACCGAATTGGTCTATGAGACCTTAAGAGGGTAAGTGATTACTTGCGATTCTTTATAATTTTGTTTCTGTGCTCGAAAACAAATCATCAGAGACATACCTTCAATAGTCCTCCTCTTCATGCAACACCTCTACACTTGGTTTGCAACGCATTCTCTCTTATAAGTCTTCAATTATTCTCACATTCTTCCACAATATTTCTTCATGTCATTTATTTCTCTAACAGACTTACAACCGACCTTCTCTCTCTGTTAGTAACATATTTATCTTCTCAACAATGTCTCACTCAATTTATTTATCTTTCCTAGAATTGTAAATCAACCCTCATCTTCCACTTAGCATCCTCTTCAATTCTAAAAAATCCCATTTTTTTCACATGCTTTCTCTTAGTCCACTTAATCTCGTGGCATTAGGATTTCTGTATAGGAATATTTATCCTTTTCGTCTTATACTTTTATAACTTGTGCAATATGCAATTCTTTGAATCTTTCTCTGTTGCAACATCATCAATTTATTACACATCATCTTGTGCACTTCTCTTCCCTTCTTTGATTGATGTTCATATCTTCTTCTCAACCTAATACATTTGATTTATCTACTGCAATATCATTCCTTCTTGCAAACAAATCAACAAACATCATACTAAGGGAATCAAAGAATCCCACCTACATTTCATCTTTTCACTACATCCTGACACACTTCCACACATGCTTCACATATTCACTTCTGTCTTATGTTGCTATAAGACTTTTCATCTTTATAGATTCTTATTTTCTCTTGGATTTAGTGCCATTATAAATCTCTAGCCACCATCCAAGCAATAATGCAACCACTACCCTCAAAACATATCAGCCAAGTCCCCACTCATGATACCTTCCTACTACATTTCCTCTTGCAACATGCTTCTATGGTCAAGGAGCCTATTCTCCCAGAACATGGAGGCATTCCTTCCACTCTCATGTCACACCTTCAATGGGGTGTACCTTGTGTAGCTAACACTCATGATTTAACTTCAAACCACACACTTTAGGATAACATCGAGTGACTATCCTTTCTTCTCGAGATAATAATCATAGTTGGTACCACCACAACTATGGTATTCATTTAGTCATAAATTTCTCTCATGATCCATATTGCCTCCATCTCTAGAAGTAATTCTCTCACATACTATCTTCCTTCTTAGTAACAATTCTCTCACATACAAGTCTTCACAATACTTCACTTTACAACTATCATACTCAAACACCATTTTCTTGTATGGTTGATATATTCACATACATATTATAATAAAATGAATTCAAATGCATTCATATTCATCATAGAGATAACATGTAACATCAATGTGTTCATATTATTATTGATTTAAATACATTACAACATTTTACAAACTTTGAGATACCTCAACGATCCTTCACAACTCTTCTTCTTCTGCACTTGGACTCAATAGTTAAACAATCAAACAATTATAGTTTATATCACTACTAGACAATTTTTAGTTGCCAAGATGCACACCATGGTATCCCATTCTCTCACTCTCCCTTATTTATTCATATGGATCTATCCCTATCAAATACTCCATCCTATTGGAAAACATGTTTGTCTCTCTATTCTTAATACTACTTAGAGCTACCTAACTCCTTCTCAGTTCTTCTATGAATCTTATCCCATGGAAACCATTCACCTTACATTTTCCAATTGGTCTTCTCTTGTGCCTACTTTATCTACCATTGTTAACATTCTAGTGTCCTTGTCTTTTCATTTCCTAGCTCAAGATCAATTATTATTTCCCAATGATTCCTCTTCTATAGCACACCCTTTTATATTTCCTTTTGAAATGCATTTCTTAATATTTTATTCTACAATGCCTTCCTTTGGATTCCTTTCTATAGAGCATGGGAAATTTCCTCTTGACCATTTATAATTTCTCCCACTCCTATCTTTGCCATATTGATTTGGGAGTTTCATAGCCAAGATTGATTCCACACAATCCCTAGCATAAGATTCCAACACCCACAACTTGCTCTTGTAACAACTTGGGAATTCCATTGCACAAAGTTCAAGCACCCACATCTTGCTTGAGTATAAAACATTCTTCATTGAATGTAGTGTTCTACTTAATAACAATCTTCACTTTGGCTATCCACATTATGTTATCCACACGGTCTTCTCTTTCTACACCTCTTTTTTCCCACTAGGAATCCACTAACTATTTTCTCTTGAACTTTATCTCTACTTGAATAAGATCATCTTGCGTCTACCTATAATCACTGGCGTTCTCAAACCAACATATTCAAAGTGAAAATAACGAAAAACTCAAGATTGTAAGTGGAATATTTATGTTGCACACCATTCAATTCCCTACTAAAGATTCTATTGATCACCCTATGACTCAATATTGTGCCAATAACTACAATGCTAATTTGGATATTCTATCTTCTTATTCTTATAGCTTCAACCTCTTTCTTCTCAATAACTTCACTCTTTTCTCTGACATCTTGTTTTGTTATTCTTGCTTTGCTTTATATTCTTCATTCTTCCCCTATAATCTTCTCTTCTCAACGCTATAGTTATCTTGGAAATATCTCTCATCCTAGGTTGTATCTAGCTCTAATACCAACATAGGTGAATGTTCCCCAACCCTTATAACATCACATATCCTTCACAGTTGAATCAAATGTAGAATCTTAAAAAAAAATATAGAACAAAGCTTGTAGCCACATAATGCCACAGATACAAAAGCTACAAATACACATAGAGAATTTCTTACATAGTAGAATTAAAGAAAGCTACAAAATTAGATGTTACACATGTTGCACTCAACACAACCTTCACAATGATTTTGTTCTCTTGCAAAGGATATTAACTTCCTCACGAGCCATCTCCATAACAAAAGCTTAAGCATATATCATCCTACTAATAAACAAAGTATTGGAAACACATTTCAAATGGAAAACTTGTGGCTTATGAGCCCATAATATTCCTCATCTAGATGATCTTACACAATAATGATACACCATTCACACAGGAAACGATATATTGAATGCACAAGTCTTCACACATACTTCACATTGTATAACCTTCATACTCAAACAACATTTTCTTGTATGGTTGATATATTAATGTAGATATTATAATAAAAGGAATTCAAATGCATTCATATTCATCATAAAGATAACATGTAACATCAACATGTTCATATTATTATTTATTTAAATACATTACAACATTTTACAAACTTCAAGCTGCCTCAACGATCCCTCACAACTCTTCTTCTCCTGCACTTCGACTCAATAGTTAAACAATCAAACAATTATAGTTTATATCACTAGACAATTTTCAGTTGCCAAAATGCACACCATGGTATCCCATTTTCTCACTCTCCCTTATTTATTCATATGGAGCTCTCCCCATCAAATACTCCATCCTATTGGCCAACATGTTTGGCTCTCTATTCTTAATACTAATTAGAGCTACCTAACTCCTTAGTTATTCTATAAATCTTCTTCCATGGAAACCATTCACCCTACATTTTCCAATTGGTCTTCTCTTGTGCCTACTTTAGCTACCACTATTAACATTCTAGTGTCCTTGTCTTTTAATTTCCTAGATAAAGATCAATTATTCTTCCCCAATGATTCCTCTTCTATAGTACACCCTTTTAGATTTCCTTTTGAAATGCATTTCTTAATATATTATTCTACAATTCCTTCATTTGGATTCCTTTCTATAGATCATGGACAATTTCCTCTTGACTGTTTATAATTTCTCCCACTCCTAGATTTGCATTATTGATTTGGGGGTTTCATAGCCAATAATGATTCCACACAATCCATAGCATAAGTTTCCAACACCCACAACTTGCTCTTGCAACAACTTGGGAATTCCACATCACAAAGTTCAAGCACCCACATCTTGCTTGAGTAGCAAGCATTCTTCATTGCATCTATAGTGTTCTACTTAATAACATGCTTCACTTTGGCTATCCACGTGGTTTTCTCTTTCTGCACCTCCTTTTTCCCACTAGGAATCCACTAACTAATTTCTCTTGAACTTTATCTCTACTTGAACAAGATCATCTTGCCTTTGCGTGCAATCACTTGCGTTCTCAAACCAACATATTCAAAGTGACAATAACACAAAACTCAAGATTGTAAGTGGAATATTTATGTTGCATGCCATTCAATTCCCTACTAAAGATTCTATTGATCACTCTATGACTCAATATTGTGCCAATAGCTACAATGATAATTTGAATATGCTATCTTATGATTCTTAAAGCTTCAACTTCTTTCTTCTCAACAACTTCACTCTTTTCTCTAACATCTTATTTTATGCTTCTTGCTTTGCTCTATTTTTTGCATTCTTCCACTATAATCTTCTCTTCCCAACGCTATAGTTAGCTTGGAAATATCTCTCATCCTAGAGCTATATCTATCTCTAATACCAACATAGGGGAATGTCCCCAAACCCTTGTAACATCACAAATCCTTCGCAGTTGAATCAAATCTTTGGTGCAAGTCTAGGCAATGCAAAATCTTAAAAAAAAATGCAGAACAAAACTTGTAGCCACATAATGCCACATATATAGAAGCTACAAAAACACATAGAAAATCTCTTACATAGTAGAATTAATGAAAGCTACAAAATCAGATGTTACACATGTTTCACTCAACACGACCTTCACAATGCTTTTGTTCTCTTGCAATGGAAATTAACTTCCTCACGAGCCATCTCCATAAAAAAAAATTAGGAATAGATCAACCTACTAATAAAAAAAGTATTGGAAATACATTTTAGCTGGAAAACTTGTGGCTTATGGGTCCATAACATTCCTCATCTCGATGATCTTACACAATAATGATGCACCATTCACATAGGAAATTATAGATTCTATGCACAAGTCTTCACACTTACTTCACTTTGTACAACTCTCATACTCAAAGAACATTTTCTTGTATGGTTGATATATTCACGTAGAAATTACAATAAAAGGAATTCAAATGCATTCATATTCATCATAGAGATAACATGTAACATCAACATGTTCATATTATTATTGATTTGAATACATTACAACATTTTAAAAACTTCGAGATGCCTCAATGATCCCTTACAACTCTTCTTCTCTTGCACTTGGACTCAATAGATAAACAATCAAACAATTATAGTTTATATCACTACTAGACAATTTTCAGTTGCCAAGATGCACGCCATGGTATCCCATTTTCTCACTCTCCCTTATTTATTCATATGGAGCTCTCCCTATCAAATACTCCATCCTATTGGCCAACATGTTTGACTCTCTATTCTTAATACTACTTAGAGCTACCTAACTCCTCATTTCTTCTATGAATCTTCTCCCATGGAAACCTTTCACCTTACATTTTCCAATTCGTCTTGTCTTGTGCCTACTTTAACTATCGTTTTTAATGTTCTAGTGTCATTGTCTTTTCATTTCCTAGCTCAAGATCGATTATTTTTCCCCAATGATTCCTCTTCTATAGCACGCCCTTTTAGATTTCCTTTTGAAATGCATTTCTTAATATTTTATTCTACAATGCCTTCCTTTGGATTCCTTTCTATAGAGCATGGACAATTTCCTCTTGACCATTTATAATTTCTCCCATTCCTAGATTTGCATTATTGATTTGGGATTTTCATAGCCAAGAATGATTCCACACAATCCATAACATAAGGTTCCAACACCCACAACTTGAGAATTCCACAACACAAAGTTCAAGCACCCACATCTTGCTTGAGTAGCAAGCATTATTCATTGCATGTAGTGTTCTACTTAATATCAATATTCACTTTGGCTATGCACATTATGCTATCTATGTGGTCTTCTCTTTCTACACCTCCTTTTTTCCACTAGGAATCCACTAACTATTTTCTCTTGAACTTTATCTCTACTTGAACCAGATCATCTTGCCTCTTCTTGCAATCATTGGCGTTCTCAAAGAAACATATTCAAAGTGACAATAACACAAAAATCAATATTGTAAGTGGAATATTTATGTTGCATGCCATTCAATTCCCTACTAAAGATTCTATTGATCACCCTATGACTCAATATTGTGCCAATAG
Source organism: Picea engelmannii (assembly GCA_009831015.1). Classification (NCBI taxonomy): domain Eukaryota; kingdom Viridiplantae; phylum Streptophyta; class Pinopsida; order Pinales; family Pinaceae; genus Picea; species Picea engelmannii. Next base: position 1,998,893 of record ML776967.1, on the reverse strand, counting down.
CTACAATGCTCACATCACAATACACCTGAAACACTTTTTAAACAAGGTAACACCAACATGCGTGGATAGGTAAAATTCTACTTCAATATCTCAATACTTCATTGTGTGTGCACACTCCATTGGAATACATGCAATTTTATACATTTTTTTATCGACGCACATATCTCACATCCCTTTATGAACTTCCTATAAATTGTTGGTGTACCATGAAAACTTCTCACCTCCATGAAACTGTGAGGTGTTAGCCATTCCAATATTTCCTTCACTTTCTCTAAATCCATGTGAAATCCATTCTTAAATACCATTCACCTAATGTACACCAACTCCTCAAAGAATTCACACTTCTTTAAGTTTATGCAAAATTGATCCTTTCTCAACACTCCAAACACCAAAGTCTAATATTCCAAGTGTTTCTTTATGATTTTACTAAAATCCTAATGTAATCCAAATAATCAACCATAGACTTACTAATGTGCAATCCTAATCCCTCTGCCATTAATTGTATGATTGTGATTGACACATTGGTTAGTGAAAATAGCCTAACTAACCACTCATGGAAACTATCTTTGGTCTTAACTACAATCATTCAATCGTCACCCTCTCTAATCCTAATTTTGTGATACTTTTTCTTAAATAAGACTTTGGTGAGGTATCTCACACAACTCAAAATGGCCATCAAACCATCCATTCTTGAAAATGGGAATATATACTAATCCTAATCTTATTAAGGGCCCCATAGCCTATACACATTTTCCATTATCCATCCTTTTTTGGCATTATCAATATTGGTACCACACACATGCTAATTCTCTCTCTGATTAAGCATGTTGACAACAACTCACCTACCTATTTGTTCAACTCAACACTTTCCCATGAACTCACCCAATAGCTTCTTTACTTCTACAAATATATACTTGTCCTTGAGATGCCATTTTAACTCATTATGTGTCATAACTTTGTTTGACACAATAACATAACATTCCATCTCTTTCACTACACTCAAAATTTATTCGTTGGCAACAATAACACTTCTTAAGGTTCTCTATTCTTCATTAGCACTAGTAGGAATCTCCCTCTATCCTTGATGATGGTGTAAGTGTTCTTCTTCCCATCAACACTAAATTTCTATCACACTACCACAATCTACCCGACAAATAGTGGCAAGTGTCCATGGGGATGAAATCACATGGGATTTCATCCTTAGATTCACCAATAATAAATGATACCTTAAATTGGTATATGACTAGTCTATCACCATTACTTCATATATGCACTAAAACAAAAATATCGTATAGAGCGTGGATGATTAAATCATGCTAGCTTTAAATTCTCTATCATCTCTACCATGACCATACTTTTATTTTAGTGGCAATCACTCACTTGTTCATCAGAGCGCAAGTTTGGAGCTACAGTTAGAGAAGAAGGAAGAGAGAGAGAGGCACATTCTCGGGAGAGGAATTTCTGTAGTGTTTGATTTATTCTCTTGGCATTGTATTGACTATCTATATTAAGGAAGTTTTTGCTGGGTTTTCTCCCCCGTGAGGGTTTCCCAAGATAAATGATGTGTCTCTTGTGATTGTGTATTTCTCAGTGATCCTATCTATGGTATGGTTATCTAGTAGATTGAAAAGAAACCTAATAATATATTAAACCTTAACATGGTATCAGAGCTAAGCTGAAGAGAGCATCTTTCACAAGAAGAAGAAAAATGTCATTGTTGCTGTACATGAAAATTAGGGCTTTTTATTGAAGAATATTTTTAGCCTCAAAGTCATCTAGAAAAGTGTGCCCTAGCCCAAGGAACTCTTTGGCACCTTCAGTGAACCTTTTTAGTGGGTATATCTCCCGGAAAGTGAAGCCCTAGTTTTCACAAAGTACCAGAAGTACCAGAGTACCATATGTACCAGAAAACTAGAAGTACCAGAAAACTAGAAGCACCAGTCCAGAAATCCGCTGGTCAAGTTTTAAGGGGAAAAGTTTGGATTTTCAGAAATCTGATTGTACTTTCTTACTCGCCTCAGATCAACGCATCTAGCCCCTCGATCAAAATTTCAAAATTTGAAGTTTGAAAAATTAGGGTTTCCTCATAAAACCCTAAGTTGTAGTTGCAGTCTCATAATCAGTTACGGTATCAATTGTAGTTGCAGTATTAGTCGAAGTATCAACTATAGTACCACTTGCAGTCACCCTTGAAGTTTTTAAGAGTTGGGTATTTGTAGGAGAAGGTATTTTTTGCCATGGATCAAGAAGGATCTCAAGATCCAACACATTCAGAGGAATAATGCAACCCAGGTTTGATTACTTTGATATGCATCTATTTGTTATGACATTATTGTGATCTAGGTTGCATGTTGAAGCAATGACCATCATACTAACCTTTGGTCAAAGTTAAAGTCAAATTATTAGATGGATTAAAGTTTAGATCATAGAATTTATTCTTTAACCCAAATTTCTGTCAAGATAGCATATTGTCTTAGTATAGAGGACAGGTCGAAGAAAGCACTTGTCATATTGAGTGAAGGATACATGGAAGAAAAGAAACACACACTCATTCTTGAGGACAAGACTCCAGGTTCTAGGTTTGATTAATTAATTTGATAAGATTCAAAGTTGCACATGACAAAGTTGATAACTACCCCTTTACAAGTAAAACACTATAGTTGAGGTAGCAGTCTTTGAAAAGTATTATGCCTGGTAGCATGTGAGCATATTGAAGATAAATGCTTAATATAATCATTTACTAGATACAACTAACATCTCCTCTAGCAGAAACTTCTTGTATTGATTCGAGGTTACCATGGATGAATGTTTGATCACAACACTAGAAAAGTGTTGATCTCATTTCATATTATATTTCTTACCTTTGATCTTTGCTTCAGAAATGTCACAAGTGATAGCTCTAAAGGAGCTACTGTGATGATTATTCATGTTATTGTTTTATCTACTATTATCAAAAGAGTATTATTCTTTCTTGTTGTTTTGTTGACCTTGTTCCAGGTCACAGGTGATAACCTTGAGGAAGCTATAGTGAAGGTTGCAGAAGGAGACATATCAAATGAGACATGAAGCAGACTATGTACATGACCATATACACTCATGTACCAAAGAAGATGAAGAAGAAGCTATCTTTTGAGATTCAAAGTATCTCATATGAAGATTGATTGTAAGGAGCAGATGAACGAACATTAGAACAAAAACTCACAACATAATTGTTTAAAGGTTAATGAAGTTGCCTTGACGAGAAGCAGAACCCGGTTGAAGCCTGACTCAGTCCTTCATATTTAGACTTGGTATTCAACACCAAGTATACCCTGTAAGAGATGATGAAGTCCTTGTAGACTCATAAGAAATCGAGAGTAAGCTTGATTTCAGAAAGGACCAGATGAAGAGACAACTTCCAGGACTGGGAGACAGATATCGTGAGAAGACTAGATCATAGCTTCATAAACTTCAGGAGATATGAAATCTCCTAGGAAGATTCCCTTGTTTTAGTAACAGAGAAGGAAGCCAGTCAAAAAGACTAGGATATGGATTCTTCTGTGAGACTAGAAGAGAAGTCAGTATTGACTTCCAATATTGATCTATACAGATCAAACATGTTGCAGATGTACAAAGCTTGATGTGTGTCTAGAGGATTCTCTCAGCAAGAGGGAGAAGACTATGACAAGACACTTACTCCAGTTACTGAAGAAATAGTTCTAGTATTTATGAAGTAAACCAAAACAACCATGATTCGTATATAGTATGAGATGCAGGGGGAGAAATCCCCATATTCAAAATTGAGTGGCAGTCGGTGCAGTACATTAGTTGGCTCACAGAGACATGACTACAATAAAAGATAGAGTTACCTCCATGAAATAAGAAGAGCTACCTTCAGTATCAGTTATTGAGCCACTCTGAGTTTCATATGAAGTTGTTGCCATGATGGAGTAGAGGAGTTACTCCCAGATTTCAATAGTCACAATGAGAATGGAGCAACCATTCTCAGCTTTAGAGGAGGTGCAGAGTCCCAGTTACAGAAGGAACAATTGCAAAAAGAGGATAGGATATACTCTGAAGCAGTGAGATGGATAGTGCTTTGCAAAGAGCACATAGAGCTAGCACATGATTGTGCAGATTGAGTTGCAGTTGAGCAAGTGTACTAGATTGGTACAATGTAATGAGAAAATTTGATTTGAATATTGAAGATAGAAAGAATCATGTATGTTAGTTGAAGGAAACTCTGTATGTGTTAAATCAAGCTCCTAGAGCTTGGTATGAAATAATTGACAGCTTCCTGACGAGTTTGGGCTTTACCAAGAGTAAAGTTGATTCTAACCTATATCTCAAGGTTATGAATGATGAGCCAGTGATGTTATTACTATATGTAGATGATCTATTCTTGATAAGATGAATAAAATATCATCACAGATTGCAGAAGAAGCTCGCTACAGAGTTTGATGGAAGACCTAAATGCATTATCTCTTAGGTCTTGAAGTTTGGTAGAGCACAGAGAAGATCTTACTTAACCAAGGAAAGTATGTAGTTAAAATGAAGAGGTTTGACATGTTGAAATGTATATCCATGTAGACACCCATGGAAACAAAGTTGAATCTCTTGGTAGATACCTTGTCAAGATTGGTTGATGCTACTCTGTACAGACAGGTTATTGGTTCAATGATGTATCCGACGAATACTAGGATAGATATATGTTTCGGCTAGACAGTATTTGGTAGAACCCAGGCGTGTTCACATTATTTCTACAAAACATATGATGAGATACCTTAAGGGTACATTGGATTTTGGTCTCTATTATACTAGAGATCATGACTTCAGACTGAGTGGTTATACAGATTCAGATTGAGCTAGAAGTGTTTCTGATAGAAAGAACACTTCAGGATGTTGTTTCAGTTTGAGGTCAGCCATGATTTCATGGCAGAGTAGGAAGCACTCAAGTATTTCTCTCAGCACGACAAAAGCGTAATACATTGCTTCATCTTTTTCCAATTGTGAAGCCATATGACTTCGGATGTTGTTGACAGATCTACTTGATCTGGAGATGGATGTCACTATGATTCTATGTGATAACCAAGTTGTATAAAGATGATGGAGAACCATGCATTCCATGATGAGTCGAAGCACATAGATATCCGGTATCACTTCACTCGTGATATGATGCAGAGAGGAGCTATAAAAATCCAATATGTGGCACAGTTGAACATGATTGCAGATGTGTTGATCAATCCTCTATCTCGTGTAAAGTTTGAGCACTTTCGAGATAAGCTTGGTGTAGTCCGAAAGGACCTCCCTCGAAAGGGGGAGTAGTGATGATGATATGTTTCCAGCCTTGTGCTATGATGCCAGCTTAATTGCTGTGATGATGTGCCAGCTTAATTGTTGTGTTGATATGCCAACTTAATTGTTGTGTTGATGTGCCAGCTTAATTGATGTGATGATGTGCCAGCTTAATTGCTGTGTTGATGTGCCAGCTTAATTGTTGTGACGATGTGCCAACCTAGTGCTGTGATGCCAACTTAATTGTTGTGATGATGTACTAGCCTCATGCTATGATGATGTTCCAGCCTCGTGCTATGATGATGTGTTTTCAGCCTCGTGCTATGATGATGTGCCAGCCTCATGCTATGATGATGTTGCCAGCCTCGTGTTGTGATGATGTGTTGCCAGCCTCGTGCTGATGATGTTGTGTTTCCAGTCTCGTACTGTGACGCCAAATTCGTGTTGATGATGTTGTGTAGCCAGCTTAGTGTTGTGATGCCAGCTTCGTGCTGAAGACTCTCAGCCTAGTGCTGATGTTGATGATGCTCCATCTTTTGTGCTATGATACTATTGTTGTTGATGTTGTATCAGCCTTGTGCTTTTATTGATGATGATGATGTATTAGTGTTATACTAATCCATGTTGATGCAAATGATGATGATGATGCCACTTCAACTTCTTGCTGAAGATGATAATGATGATGATGCCACTTTAGCTTCTTGCTGAAGATGATGATGATGTTACTTTAGCCTCATGCTAAAGATACTGATGATATTACTTTAGCCTCATGCTAAAGAAGATGATGATGTTACTTTAGCCTCATGCTAAAGAAGATGATGATGTTACTTTAGCCTCATGCTAAAGATGATGATGATGTTACCTTAGCCTCATGCTGATGGGGATGATGATGCTACTCCAACTCCATGCTGTGAATGATGATGACGAGAAAAACTTCTGATGATTTATAGATACACCAGTCAGTGTTCCAAGATGTTGTTGATGATGTTGTACTCTCTCTCGCCTGATGCTGTTGTAGAATACCCTTCTTGTTAAGGGGGAGTGTTGAAATAATGTAACTGTAAAGAGTATTCTATTTATTATTGATGTATTATTCATTAGATCAATCCCCTTTTGTGGATTGATCATGTCGGGTATTGTAAATGACTAAATCCCATTTTGCGGGTTGGTCAAACCCTAATTGTAATATGTGAAATGAGAATTCGGCCCCCAGAATATATTAAATTGGTTATAACCACTCAGATTGAGAAGTTGACCCTGCCAGTGAAAAGACACCTCAGTTTAGCACCTGCCAGATTATATAAATAAGAGAGGGAAATGCCTCATTTGTTCACTCACTCACTTGTTCATCAGAGCGCAAGTTTGGAGATGCAATTAGAGAAGAAGGAAGAGAGAGAGAGGCACATTCTTGGGAGAGGACTTTCTGTAGTGTTTGGTTTATTCTCTTGGCATTGTATTGGCTATCTATATTAAGGAATTTTTTGCTGGGTTTTCTCCCCCATGAGGGTTTCCCGGGATAAATTATGTGTCTCTTGTGATTGTGTATTTCTCAGTGATCCTATCTATGCTATGGTTATCTAGTAAATTGGAAAGAAAACTAATAATAGCTTAAACCTTAACAGTTTAATCATTTATATTTCCAAGAGAACAATTCTTCAAGGATATGAATATTGATCATACTAATTCCAACCAAGCAAAGCATATACTCTATAGGAATCTTAATAATCACAGTAAACAATACACCAAATTTCTAGGCAATGAAATCAATAGAGTTTACATATTTTAAACTAGAGAAATATGCCAATTGTCTACTGGTGCATTCAATAAAACATTACTAAATTGACCAAATCTTTTGGACAATCTATCTAAACCAATTGAAGAGGAAAGAAAGGATTTTCTGTAGATCAGAGGGTATTTGTGCAATTGTCATGCACCAATGCACAATATACTATCAATGCTGACTTCCAGTCAACATTTACTTTATGGATTATGATGTTTCTCGGATCTATAATGTGCAGAAAAACTCTGTGCAGCGCAGTTGCAAATACTGTGTGCTACAAAACTTCGTTACTGAACTCTCAGAACTTACTGTGCGCTGTGATAGTAACACTAAGTAAAACAATTTCTTGAAACAAAATCAACATAGTGCTATACCTAGCATATAAACTCAGAAATACTTATGAACTTTTCAACACACAACATACTTGATAGATATTTAGAGCTTGAGCACTGCGTGCTATTACAAAATACAAGACTATGTTGAGCTTCAACTCCAACGACTTCTGAACAACTTTTGCAACTTACAAAACACAGAGCTTGAGCTCTCAGACTTCTTGACTCGTTACAACTGTTGCTGCTTCTCTCTATCGACTATTTCATTTTCTCAGTTTTGTTCTGTTATACCTACATACTCAAACATATATAGATAAGTCTGAGACTTCCTGTAGAAGTAAAATTGACTCAAACAATTAAGATGACAATAAATTTCGAATAACTCTTATCTGCATAACAGATCTCAAGAAAGATAAAGATCGGTTCATTAAATAAACTTCTTTTAACACTCTTCCTTGACGTGTCTGATAGACTAACGTCTCTGTTTTTCATGATAGACAGAGTCTACGTAAGCGTGAAACTCACAACTTGTAATTAATATGTCAAACACTCCCCCTTAATTATAAGTAGGCGAGTTTACAAAACACAATTTACATAAAAAATTTGAATTGACATGAACTGTCAAACATATGTTACTGTGTTGACTCCTAGACAACTGCACAGTTTCTAAAATACATCTCTTGCCAAAGCTTTTGTAAATATATCCGTGAATTTTTCTTTAGACCTGCAAAATTCTAAACATATTTTTTTGTTATTCACTAATTCTTTGATAAAATGATACCTTGTATCAATATGCTTGGTTTTCTTGTGAAACACATGATTCTTTGATAACATGATGGCTGAATTGTTCTCACAAAATATCGTAGTTGGTTCCTATTTTTCCTGCAACAAATATTTTAACATTCTTCTCATCCAAATTGCTTGACAAGCTACACATGTAGCTACGATGTACTCAACTTCTGTTGAAGAAAGAGTCACAATGGCTTGCTTCCTTGATTCCCATGACACTATACTTGTTCCAAAATAAAATGTGTACCCAAAGGTACTTTTCATGTCATCTATGCTGCCTCCACAATCACCGTCAGTGCATCCAATAAGTTTGAAATCTTCTGAAGTAGAATACATAATGCCAAAATCTTTTGTTCCATTCACATATCTCATAATCCTTTTCCCTCCCTTCTAATGTGATTCTTTTGGAGTTTCCATGAACCTTGAAATCAATCTCACTCCATACATAATATCAGGCCTTGTTGCTGTTAGATACATAACATTGCCTACCATCCTTTTAAATAGTGTGGGATCCACTTTGGACCCTTTATCTTCCTTACTTAACTTCAATCTTCAATAGTGTGGGCTGCTTTGGAATTTATCATGTTGAATCTTTTTAAAATTACATGTTCATATTTAGATTGTGAAATAAATATACCAGCTTTAGACTGGTGAACTTCAATACCCCAAAAATATTTCATAATCCCTAAATCAATCATTTCAAATTCATCCTTCATGACTGACTTAAATTCTTCTATGCCAAAATGTTGAAATATTGTAACTGCAAAGAGTAATCTATTTATTATTGAGTTATTATTCATTAGATCAATCCCTTTTGTGGATTGATCATGCTAGGCATTGTAATTGACCAAATATTCTTTTGTGGATTGGTCAAACCCTAAATATATTATGCAAATTGAGAATTCATCCCCCTGGATAGTTAAAGTGGTTTTAACCACTAAGAAGACAAGTCGGCCCTGCCCAATGAAGAGACACCTTTCCAGCTCCTGCCAGTTTGTATAAATAAAGGAATCCAGTGCCTCATTTGATCACTCACTCAGATCACTCATCTAGTGTGCAAGTTTGAAGGAAGTTGCAGTTTCCAGTTACCGAAAGAAGGAAGAGAGAGAGGCACATTTCTCAATGGAGGATATTATCTAGTGTTTGGTTTATTGTCTTGGCATTGTATTGGCTATCTATATTAAGGAAGTTTTTGTTGGGTTTTCTCCCCCATGAGGGTTTCCTAGGATAAATGTTGTGTATCTTGTGATTGTGTTTCTCTCAGTGATCCTACCTATGCTATTGTTATCTAGTAAATTGAAAACAAAAATAATAATAGCTCAAAACTTAACATGGTATCAGAGCTAAGATGATGAGAGCACCTTTCAATGGATAAGGAAAAATGCCACTGTTGTCGTATAAGAAATTTAGGGCTTTTTATTGGAGATAATTTTTTTCCTAAACACCATCTAGAAAAGTGCGCCCTACCCTAGTGAATCTTTTGGCACCTTGAGTGCACCTTTTCAGTGGACATAACTCCCGGAAAGTGAAACCCTAGTTTTCATTGGTACCAGAAAACCAAAAAAATGGAAAACTAGAAGTACCAAAAAACCAGAAAACCAGAAAACCAGAAGTACCAGAAAACCAGAAGTACTAGAAAACTAGGAAACCAGAACCAGTACCAGAAGTACCAGTCCAGATTTCCGCAAGCTTAGTTTCAAGGGGTAAAATTTGGATTTTCATAAATCTGATTGCACTAGCTTACTCGCCTCAGCTCAACGCATTTATCCCCTGGATCAAAATTTCAAAATTTGAAGTTTGAAAAATTAGGGTTTCCTCATAAAACCCTAAGTTGCAGTTGCAGTTTCAAAATCAGTTCAAGTATCAACTACAATCACCCTTGAAGTTTTTAAGAGTTGGTAATTATTACTGTTGCTACCAGATGGTGCCAGTACCTGCAAATACTATCAGAGGTATGTATTCACATATGTTTAAACTGTTAAGATTTAAAGGGTAGTTGTAGGAGAAGGGATCTCTTACCATAGATCCAGAAGGATCTCAAGATCCAATACATTTAGAGGAATAATGCAACCCAGGTTTGATTATTCCGATATGCATCTATTTGTTATGACATTATTTTTATCTAGGTTGCATGTTCAAGCTATGACCATCATACTAACCTTTGGTCAAAATTAAAGTCAAGGTATTATATGGATTAAATTTGAGATCATAGAGTTTATTCTCTAACCCAACTTTCTGTCAAGATAGTATATTGTCTTAGTACATAAGACAGGTTGAAGAAAACACTTGTCATCTTGAGTGAAGGAGACTTGGAAGAAAAGAAACACACTCATTCTTGAGGACAAGACTCCAGGTTCTAGGTTTGATCAAATAAGTTGATAAGATTCAAAGTTGCACATGAAAAGTTGATAACTACCCCATTACAAGTAAACACTATAGTTGAGGTAGAAGTATTTGAAAAGTATTATGCTTGGCAGCATGTGAGCATATTGAGATAATTGCTTAATGTAATCATTTACAAGATACAAATAACATCTCCTCTAAGAGAAACTTCTTGTATTGATTCCAGGTTACCTTGGATGAATGTTTGATCACAACACTAGAAGAGTGTTGATCTCATTTTGTATTGTATTTCTTATTTTTGATCCTTGTTTCAAACAGATTACAAATGAAAGCTCTAAAGGAGACACTGTGACGATTGTTCATACTATTTTTTTATTTACTATTATCAAAAGAGTATTATTCTTGCTTGTTGTTTTGTTCACCTTGTTTTAGGTCACAGGTGATAACCCTGAGGAAGCTATAGTGAAGGTTGCAGAAGGCAACATATTAGATGAGACATGAAGCAGACTATGTACATAACCATTGATGTACCAAAGAAGATGAAGAAGAAGCTATCCTTTTGAGATTCAAAGTATCTCATATGAATATTGATTGTAAGGAGAAAAAGGCTCCAAAGATGACCGAACATTAGAACAAGAACTCACAGCAGAATTGTTCAAAGTTTAATGAAGCCACCTTGACAGGAAACATAACTCGTTTGAATCCTGACTCAGTATTTCATATTTAGACTTAGTATTAAACACCAAGTATACCTTGTAAGAGATGATGAAGTCCTTGTAGACTCATAAGAAATCAAGGATAAGCCTTATCTCATAAAGGATCAAATGAAGAGACAACTTCCAAGATTGGGAGACAGATGCCATGAGAAGACTAAATCGTAACTTCAGAGTATCCTAAGAGATATGAAATCTCCTGGAAGATTTCCTTGTTTCAGTGATGGAGATGGAAGCCAGTTAGAAAGACTAGGATATGGATTCTTCTGTGAGACTACAAGAGAAGTCAGTATTGACTTCCAAGATTGATCTATACAGATCATGCATGTTGCATATGTACAAAGCCTGATGTGTGTCTAGATGATTCTCCCAACAAGAGGGATAAGACTATGACGAGACACTTACTACAGTAATTGAAGAAATAGGTCCAGTATTTATGAAGACAACCAGAACAACTATGGTTCATACATAGTATGAGATGCAGGGGGAGAAATCCCCATATTTAAAATTGAGTGGTAGTTTGTGCAGTACATTAGTCGGGTCATGGAGACATGACTACAATAAAAGATAGAGTTTCCTCCATGAAAGAAGAAGAGCTACCTTCAGTATCAATTATTGAGCCACTCTCACTTTCAGATGAAGTTGTTTCCATGATGAAGTAGAGGAGTTACTTTCATATTTCAGCAGTCACGGTGAGAATGGAGCATCCATTCTCAACTTTAGAGCAACTGTAGGTGCAAAGTCCTAGTTCCAGAAGGAACAGTTGCAGAAAGAGAAGAGGACATACTCTCGGGAAGTGAGATAGATAGTGCTTTGCAAAGAGCACATAGAGCTAGCATATGATTGTGCAAATTGAGTTGCAGTTGAGCAAGTGTAGTAGATTGGTACAATGTAATGAGAAAATTTGATTTGAAGATTGAAGATAGAAAGACTCATGTCTGCCGGTTGAAGGAAGATTTGTATGTGTTGAAGCAAGATCCTAGATCTTGGTATGCAATAATTGACAGTTTCCTGACGAGCTTGGGCTTTACCAAGAGTAAAGTTGATTCTAACCTTTACTTCAAGGTTATGAATGATGAGCCAGTTATATTGTTGCTACTATATGTATATGATGTATTCTTGACAAGATGAAGAAAAACTCATCACAGATTGTAGAAGAAGCTCGCTACAAAGTTTGATGAAAAACCTAATGCATTATCTCTTAGGTCCTGATGTTTGGCAGAGCCTAGAGAAGATATTCCTTAACCAAGGGAAGTATGCAGTTGAAATAATGAAGAGGTTTGACATGTTGGAATGTAAATCCATGTACACACCCATGGAAATGAAGTTGAAGCTCCTAGTAGATGCCTCATCAGAATTGTTTGGTGCTATTCTGTACAGACATATTATTGGTTTGGTGATGTATCTGATGAATACCATGCCAGATATATGTTTTTCCTTGAGTCAGTATCTGGTAGAACCTAGACGTGTTCACCTTGATGATGAAAAACATGCGATGAGATACCTTAAGGGTACATTGGATTTTGGTCTCTGTTATACTAGAGATCATGACTTCATATTGTATGGATATATTGAGTCAGATTGAGCTGGAAGTGTTTCTGATAGGAAGATCACTTCATGATGTTGATTCTGTCTAGGGTCAATCATGACTTTATGGAAGAGTAGGAAGCAATCCAGTATTGCTCTTAGCACGACATAAGTAGAATATATTGCAGCATGTTCCACCAGTAGTGAAGCCATATGGTTTCAGATGTTGTTGATAGATCTATTTGATCTGGAGATGGAAGCCACCGTGATCCTATGTGATAACCATAGATGTATAAATATGGTGTGTTCCATGATGATTCAAAGTACATGGAGATCCGATATCACTTCATTCGTGATATGGTGCAGAGAGGAGCCACAAAGCTCCATTATGTTGGCATGAATGAACAGGTTGTTGATGTTTTGACCAAGCCTCTGTATCGTGTAAAGTTTAAGCACTTTCGAGACGATATTAGTGTAGTCTGAAAGGACCTCCTCGAAAGGGGGAGTAGTGTTGAGATGCCAGCCTTGTGATGAATATTACCAACTTCATGCTGATGTTGTTGATGCCAACCTCATGCTGAAGATTTTCAGCTTCATGTTGATGTTGTTGATGCCAGCCTTCTGATGAAGATTTCTAGCTTTGTGCTGATGTTGTTGAGATGCCATCTTCGTGCTGAAGATTTCCATCTTTGTACTGATGTTGTTGTGATGCCAGCCTCGTGCTAATGTTGTTGTGCTGCTAGCCTCGTGTTGAAGATTTCCATCCTTGTGCTGATGTTGTGATGCCAGCCTCGTGTTGAATATTTCTAGCCTCGTGATGATGTTGTTGAGATGCCAGCTTCATGATAAATATTTCCATCCTAGTGCTGATGTTGATGATGCTCTAGCCTTCATTCTATGATGCTGTTGTTGTTGATGATGCTCCAACCTTCGTGCTGTGATTTTGTTGTTGTTGATGATGCTCCAGCCTTTGTGCTGTGATATTGTTGTTGTTGATGTTGTATCAGCCTTGTGTTGTTATTTATGATGATGTATTAGTGTTATACTAATCTATGTTGATGCAGATAATGATGATGCCATTCCAACTCCCTACTATGAATGATGATCATTTTTTTTGATGATTTATAGATATGCCAGTTAGTGTTTCAGATGTTGTTAATGTTGCCACCCTCTCTCTCTCCTGATGATGTTGTAGAATACCCTTCTTGTTAAGGGGGGGTGTTGAAATATTGTAACTGCAAAGAGTATTCTATTTATTATTGAGTTATTATTCATTAGATCAATCCCCTTTTGTGGATTGATCATGTCGGTAATTGCAATTGACCAAATCCCCTTTTGTGGATTGGTCAAAACCTAAATATATTATGCAAATTGAGAAGTCGACCCCCAAGATAATTAAAGTGGTTTTAACCACTAAGAAGACAAGTCGGTCCTGCTCAGTGAAGAGACACCTTTCCATCTCTTTCCAGTTTGTATAAATAAAGGAAGCTAGCACCTCATTTGATCACTCACTTAGCTCACTCATCTAGTGTGCAAGTTTGAAGGAAGCTGCAGTTGCCAGTTGCCAAAAGAAGGAAGAGAGAGAGGTGCATTGCTCAGTGGAGGATATTCTCTAGTGTTTGGTTTATTGTCTTGGCATTGTATTGGCTATCTATATTAAGGAAGCTTTTGTTGGGTTTTCTCCCCCATGAGGGTTTCCTAGGATAAATGTTATGTATCTTGTGATTGCGTTTCTCTCAGTGATCCTACCTATGCTATTGTTATCTAGTAAATTGAAAATAAAAATAATAATAGCTCAAAACTTAACACAAAATCCCCTGTAAAAATCAAATCATCCACATATAAGAAAACAATTAAAATTTTACCTTGTTGATTTGCTTTGATGTACAATGTTGGATCACATTCACTTCTATGAAATCCATTTTGAGTGAGATAGGAATCTATGCGACTGTACCAAGCTCTGGGAGCTTGCTTTAATCCATACAATGCCTTCTTCAATCTGTATACCTTGTTTTCTTGTCCTAGAATCTCATAGGCTTGTGGCCTGTTCCACATATACTTCTTCTTCTATATGTCCATTAAAAAATGTTGACTTTACATGCTTTTGATAAACATGACATTTATTCTGCACAACAATGGCCAATAAAATTTTGATTGTGTCCATGCGTGCAACTGGTGAAAATGTTTCATTGAAATCTATTGTAGGTTGTTGTGTAAAACCTCTTGCAACTAACCTTTCCTTATGCTTCTGCACATTTCCTTCTGCATCTTGCTTGGTTTTATAAATCCATTTCACACTTATCACATCCTTGTCTTCAGAAACATCAACCAATTTCCATGTCTGATTATTCTTTATTAATCTGATTTCTTCATCCACAGATTGTGCCCATACATAATCCTTGACAACTTCTTCAAAGGTTAATGGATCATCTATTTGTGAAAATAGAGCAAAAATTGAAAATCAATTTGTTGTGTCAACATTAAAGATGTTGCACAGACTTCTTGTTTTCTTTGGTAACAAACTTTCTAATGTTGGATCTGGAGATGTAGAACTACTCAAATTGCTTACTGGAGTTTTTTGCGCTCTAGATGTGGACTGCGCACTTGCATATCTCACAAGAGTAGAAGGAGATGGAATTTTTGTCACAGTTCCAGGAGTAGAAGGAGTTGCACACTGAATTATAACTGGTGTCTGAACCAATTCATCCTCCATATCATCATGCGCGATAACATCAATGGTTTTGATTGTCCTTTCTATGCTCCTTCTCCACAAATTGAACATCACGACTGATTATGACCTTTATTGCAACATGATCATACAACTTGTATGCTTTTGTATCTTCAGAATACCCAACAAATATACATTTCTGTCCTTTTTTTTCCATCTTCTTTCTGAGCTCATCTGGAACATGTGTGTATAATAAAAAAAAAAAACTTTTAAGTGTGCCACATTATGCTTCATACCTGTCCAAGATTCTTGATGAAATTTGTTCTTAACACTCTTTGTCGGACATATGTTCATGATGTATACTGCAGTTTCTACTGCCTCAACCCAATACTCATTTGACAAATGTTTGGCTGCCAACATACTCCGCACCATTTCCATGATGGTTCAATTCTTTCTTTTTGCGACACCATTATGTTATGGTGTATATCGCACGATAAATTGCTTGTTAATGCCATGAACTTTAAAAAAGTTCTGAAAATATCTTGAAACATATTCTCCTCCTCCGTCGGTTCTTAGAACCTTGATGAAATAACCACTATGCTTCTCCACAAGTGATTTGAACTGCTAAAAACAACCTAATGCGTCAGATTTATGTTTTAGGAAATAAATCCATGTTTTTCTTGAGAAATCATCAATGAATGTTAAAAAATATGTACTGCCTCCTATAGATGGTGTTTGCATTGGTCCACAAATATATGAATGTACAATTTCCAGTGGATATTTTTATTTGTATGACTTTCCAACTGGAAATGACTCTCTATGTTGCTTTCCAAAGATGCAATCTTCACATATTCTTTCTGGTTTTTCAATTAATGGCAACCCTTTCACCATATCCTTTGTGTGTAACAACTTTAGTCCTCCAAAGTTCAAATGTACAAATCTGAAATGTCATAGCCAATAATCATCCTACACTTCAAATTGGAAATCTTCTTGTATCTCTGCGATACTGTCTCCTTTTTCCTTAACACCTCGTGCACTATCTTTGGAACTGTGTGCCCTTACTGCTTCATTTTCTGTTTTGGATGCAATGTTAGATTGCACATATTTTTATTTACTTACAACTTGCACTATTTTTCTCTTCATGGTTGGCTTCAATGTCAATGGAAACATTTTGTTGCTTGTCATCTGAATTCTTGCAATAATTTGATTGCTTGGATATATGTTCATAATCACACAGTGATTATCTTCCATGTAGATTCTATATCATTTCTATAACAACTGTCCTGTGCTCATCAAATTATGTTTTAGACCAGAAACATAATATACATTAGACATAACTTTTTTCTCCCCCTGTTTAGTTAAAATGTTAATACTTCCTTTGCCTAGGATAGTGACTTGGATATATGTTCCAAGTGTAACTTTAGTTTGGACTGACTTATCCAAACTAGAAAACAGTTCTAATTTTCCTGTCATGTGATTAGTGTAGCTTGAATCTAGATACCATATGTCACAAGGACTTTCTTGAGCAACATTGCATTCAATCGGTGAGACTATAGGCATTGCTTCAACGCACGCCATAAACATAGGATTGGAGGGTGTATTTGCATTGTTTGACTGATCTTGACCTTGCTTGTTCTGATTATATTGTCTCTTCCTACTTTCATATGCATAATGTCCATACCGTTTATAGTAATGACACTGAATATTTGATTTATCAATTTTCTGATTACTTGACTGATTGTTATTTGGATTTTGACCTCTTCCACCAGTATTTCCAGGACTGCTACTGTGTCCACCTCTAGAAGAACTTCTTCCTATGCCTCTAGAGTTAGCTCTCCCCCTTCCTCTTCCACGACTTATAGATGACTGCATGGAAAATTCATTTTCTAATGACATATTTGACCTATTCAATCTATGTTCATGATTAATGAGGAAATCTTGCAGTTCATCTAGACTAAAATGACTCAAGTATTTTCTCTATTCTAGAGTCACAACAAGGGTATCAAATTTAGGAGGAAGACTCCTAAGTACCTTCTCAACAACCTTTCTATCCTCTATGGTTTCTCCATGAGACTTAATCTACTGAATCTGCGTCTTTCATTGACAGAGTTTCAAAATATCTTCTAAGAATTTGTAGTTTTGAACTCTTGACTTTGTCCATACTTTGATAAGAAGTTTGAAATATGTCCCATGCTTCCTTGGCTTGCTTTTCCGATGCAACTCTTGGGAGTATGCTCTCATGCATGGCTTGATGTATGTAAAACATCACCTTTCCATCCTTCTTCCTTTGATCTTTCAAAGCGTCCTTCTTAGCTTGTGTGAGTGCATAGTATGCTTCCTAATATGATAGTTCCACATAGCCATTTTCGACTATCTCCCATACATATTGACCCCCAAATAATGCCTTCATGGTTAAGGAACATAACTCATAATTTTTTCCTGTAAAAGCGGGAGGTTGCAGATTTGAATTAGAAGCCATATTTCACCTTACAACGAAGTTGCTGCTCTGATATCATGTTCTGATAGAACCTACTCTGATCAACCTGTTCTGATACTAGATCTCGGATCTACAACGGACAGACAAAATCTGCGTAGCACAATTGCAAATACCGTGCGCTACAAAAATTCATTACTGAACTCTCAGAACTTACTGCGCGTTGTGATAGTAACACTAAGTAAAACAATTTCTTCACACAAAATAAACAGAGTGCTATACCTAGCATATAAACTCATAAATACATATGAACTTGTCAACACAAAAAATACTTGATATATATTTAGAACTTGAGCGTTGCGTGCTATTACTAAATACAATACTATGTTGAGCTTCAGCTCCAATGACTTCTGAACAACTTCTGCAACTTACAAAACACATAGCTTGAAATCTCAGACTTCTTGACTCCTTACAACTGATGTTGCTTCTCTCTATAGATTATTACATTCTCTCTGTTATGTTCTGTTCTATTCTATACCTACATACTCAGACATATATAGATAAGACCAAGACTTCCTATAGAAGTAAAACCGACTCAAACAATTAGGACGACAATAAATTTCGACTAACTCTTATCTGCATAACAGAGATCGAGAAAGATAAAGATCGACTCATTAAATAAACTTTTTATAACACTCTTCCTTGATGTGTCTGACAAACTAACGTCCCTGTTTTTCGTGACAGACAGAGTCTGCGTAAGCACGAATATGACGCCTTGTAATTAATATCTCCAACAATGTTGAACACAAGTCGACTACTTTAATGTTTATGTGTTGTTAATTCCACATGAATATAACTATAGTAAGAACGAATATGCCGATCAACCTCAAGTCGCCTCTAGTCAAATACTCCATTACTAGAGGAGGCATGAGCTTGGTTTAGACAATTTTCTAGCTCACTACGTAGTCGGATGGAAAGTATCGAAAAATAATGATTTTTTTTTCGACAGATTACTTATTCTGGTTTCTTTTTAAGCCGACTCTCCACCAAGGACACACTTGTATCATTGAACCCACATAGTATAACCCATAAGTCTGCAATTCAAAATATAACATATGTGTATGACAAGGGATCAATGTGAAAGACATGTATAAATTTGCTTCATATTTAACACAAGTGTCGCCGCTGTAGCAAGCTTGTATAATCATTTTTTTTTGACACGGTATAACGTTAGAAAATATGTCAAGTCCGTACCAATGACTATATCAAGGGTTATTTCATTATTTCTTGCCACACATATTATCATTTTTAGTGCCCAGATTTTGTGGCGTGACATGCAACAACGTTTCACCATTAAGAGCATTAAAATGTATGTAGTCTGCAGCTATGAAAGAGATTACAAGCTTTGCACAAACCGATGATCAGTGGATCGTTGGACCGTTTTATTGATTCACCTTAGAGGACATTTGAAATCACTAGTCAACCCAAACATTTCCATTCTTAAGTGTATTGCATGAGATACATATATGTCATAATGGGATGCAGTGAGCATGGATTGAACATGTGGTCCTCAAACCTTCCTTTTTCTTGCTGAACGACTGAGTTTTCGAGATCGTTAGTATGTCACTCTTCCAACAAATTTGTTATCTTATTGTTATCTTTTCTTGTTACTATAGGATGTGGTCAGCCCAACACATGTTCGATTGTCTTAGAGTTTTCTATTCTTGTTCATTTATTATTAAATAAATATGCAAAGCGAAATAAAGTATGAAAAATGTTATCAATAAAATGAAAAGACCAACATTATGAAACATAATATATTCAAATATTACCCAATCCAACCAGAAAATAATGATTTAAGGTTGAATTTCTGGGTTGCAATAAAGAGATTACAAAAACATGCAAGAAAATGATCGATAAGTATGTTCCTCAATTTAAAACTACCTCATATTGTTGTAGTTAGCTCAATATTAGTTACTCCAAGTGTGAAACAAAAGTGAATTTAACCCACTCGAATCATCATGTGATAAAGGAACTATTCAACCATCAAGTACATAATGTGAGTCATAGATTTGAGTGCTTAGAATTATTTTGTCAAATTAATTTTAATGGTTCCATGCAAACATTTCTTGAATTAATCACCAAACAATGATACCTCTCTTCCATTAAACAATGAACAAGAGCATTATGCCATCGATTTGTTTATCATACATTGGCCCTTAGAGCACCAAAAAAATCAATACAAAGAATATGTAACCCTTAATTGTACAATCTGCTAAGGTATCGATTTCAATCACAATATATTTAAAATGACTTTTATAATGATATCAATGTAGCATGGTGCTATAACGTAGTCATGACATTTGACCATGGTAAGCAATTGCATCTTTCTCTCACTAATACGACATAGTAATGCCTAAAAAGACACGATACGAAATGAGAGTAAACTTGATCTTTTAAAATCCAAACTAAGGGGAAACTATCTAAAACCCTACCTGTAGACATATGCCACCTTCACTATTTATTGTTTTTCTCAAGGCTAACCTCATGACTTACCTTGCGATGCACCCATTCTCTGTTGATTCATGTTATGTATATAATAAACTCTATGTCAGGTAAATTTAAAACATAGCACCTTTAATCTAGGTTATTTTATGCGCTCTACCCTCAACCTCCCCGACCTAACTGTTGAACGCCCATTATTTATATAACGATTCCTGATGTCAAAAGAGTGGTGCCTTACGGTTGAGGTCTTCAATGATCTTCAAGGAAACTTACTCTTTTCTATATAACCCACACAATACTTAATCCTCATCCCTGCAACTATTCATAGATCACTAACATGGGGCACATATGGAATAATAAATTTGCTAAGAATGTGATATTAGCTGTTGCAGGCACTGCTGCAATAGCAGGCCTAGTTTTCCATACTAGTCTTGAGAAGAAGCTCGAACCTATCAAAGAATCAAATTAAGAGCGACAACGAGAAAAGTGGAGGAAATCACGAAACTGCTTAGTCGACTATATATAATTTATGCTCATGCCTTTTAAATGGAACACACATAAAAATAATAAGGTCTGCTTGTATTTCTCTTCAGTAGGGTGAAAAACACATTGAAAATGAAGCCAATTCCCGCATCTCATCCACCCGTAAATGCATCATCTCATTATCATTTTTTGGTAATGATATCTGGAAATCGCTTTTGTTGTGTATTGGAACAACAATAGCAATAACAATTATTAATGAATTTGCTAAATTTTTGAAGTGTAGACAACAAAGAACTTTTAAGCTTGGGTTTTATTTGATGAAAAATGTAAGGACCACAAACTGTCATGAAGTAGTTAACTACTCTCTTTCCATGCAAATCCAATGGTGGATTGGTATTTCCTTCAAAAGTAACTCCTAGAGTGTCTGGAAGTTGTGGCAAGAATGGTTGACACAAGAAGAAGCAAGTGAAGAATTTGTAGTAGATTATATCAACTTTTCAAGTGCAAGCACTTGAAACCCTAACTTCTTTTCGAAGGAACCACCTTTACACAGTCACATCACTTATGATGGGCCTAAGTATTCCTTCCAATTTCTCATCTGGAAGTGATAGTTGAAGAAACACTCTAGTATCCTTTGTTTGAATCAAACCCTATACAATAACATAGTCAATAATAATCCCAGACAACTGCTCTAAATCTAGATTGTGGCATTATTATAGACTTGAAGACAAAATATAAAAAGGAACAAAATTAAAGGGTAGATAAAGGACTCCGAAATAACAATTTAGAAGATGATTGCTCCACTGTCACTGTAAATAATCGAGCATATTACAAAAAAGGGAATCGCTTCAAATATTATGAAAGATTTCTCTTGTAGTCTAAGAAAGAAATGTTAGGAGTTGTAATCTCGTTAATTACTTGTAGTTATTTTGTGAAACCATTTGATAGTTACTTCCATTACTAAACCGTAAAATTGTCAAATGTATAATATTTATACATGCAATAATAAATCGATTGGTGCGTTCACTCTTCAATATTTTTGGTGTATTCTTCTTTTTGTATTATTTTCATTGTATTAGAGCCTTAGGTTGGGAGAAGAGATCGATGTTGTGTGTGCCCACTCACTGACCATGAAGAATACCATTTGAACGCTATGATGTGCCGTGAGAGAGTGTTGAGAGACTAATGTTGTCTCACACTATTTCATTGAAAGGAGTTTCCGAAGATTCGAGGCTCGCTGACTAGAGAAGAATTACCCGTGTTGAGTTGGTGGTTTATAAGTTTCCCGTTGGCTCATGTTGAGTCACTAGTTTAGAAGTTGCTCATTGGCTAAAGAAGAGACTGGATAATCTTAATTGAATTCCCAAACAGGCTTGGGATTCATATGGCTCTAAACTGATTTGTTTTTTCCTTTGTTTAATACTCCATCTAAAGTATTTGGAGTTTATTTAAAGTTTCATTGAAATTTGAAAAGTGCCTTGGAGTTATATCAACTATTAAAAATAATTGTGACTGATATTTTGGAATTAAACAAATGTCTAGTTCTTGGTCAATTCAAGCACCAACTTTAGTTGGTTCCAATTATGATTTTTGGAGTGAGAAAGTGAAATCCATTTTGCAAGGTGCATAACCTAATGCAAATGTTGTTGCAATTATGACTGTTTCCCAAATAAAAACATTAGAAGAACTTAAGCAAAAAGAAGGAAAATCCAAATCATATATCTTAGTTTCATTAGATAATTCTACATTTCCTAAAATTATTGGTGCCAAGACTGCTAAAGAAGCATGGGATATTCTTAAGTTGGCTTATAAGGGTAATGACAAAGTGAAAACTGTGAGACTTCAAACCCCTATAACTCAATTTGAAACCCTCAAGATGAGTGAATTGAAAAGTGTTGGTCTGTTTATGACTAAAGTTATGGGTATTATGAATCAACTTAAGATTAATGGTGAAAAAGAACTCACAAACCAAAGAGTTGTTGAAAATTTTCTTAGAAGTTTACCTAAGAAATTTGAAATGGTAGTCACTACTCTTCTTGAGTCGAAATATCTAACTAATTTTTCTATAGAAGAATTGACTAGTTCGTTGTTATCTCATGAAGCAATGATGAACTTGGATATTGGTACTTTAGAACATGCATTTCAGACTAAGGTTTCCATGGATAGAGGAAGAGGCAAAGGTTTTCATGGAAGAAGAGGATGTGGTCGAGGACGTTCTCAGACAAAAGATAAACCTAAACAAACAAAAGACAAGTCAGAGCAGTCAAGATCATATTCACAAGATCATGGCCAAACAAGGACAAACAAATCAGAAATTCAATTTCGTTATTGTAAAAAGTATGGTCACCATATATATGAATGTCGTAAGTTGCATTATAAAAATAGATCCAATGTCACATAAAGTGAAACATCTGATACTTCATTTTTTTCCTGTCAAGTATTTGAACAAATTCTTGACAAGAATGTTTGGTTGCTAGATAGTGGATGTAGCAATCATATGATTGGTCACAATGATGATCATTCAATCAAAGATTCAGGAAAATGTGTTGTGTCAATTTTAACAAAGCAAGGTGAAGTGAAAAATATTTCTGATGTTTACTATGTACCAAGTATCAAACACAATTTTTTGATTGTAGGGAAATTAATGGCGCATGGTTATGATGTTACTTTCCATAACAATACTTTCACAATTCTTAATCAAAGTAAAAGACTTTTTGCAAAAGTTCATATGACAAAGAGCATATTGTTTCCATTAGAAATGAGAAGTGGGAATATGTATGCATGTAATCTTTCCAATGCAAATGAAACTGAGTTATGGCATTATCGTTATGGTCATTTACTAGTCAAAAGTATGAGTTTGTTACAAACAAAGTCTACGGTAAAAGGATTGCCTCCTTCAATTAATCAAATTCCTTCTTGTGAAAGTTGCATAGTAGGAAAACATCAACAATAAATTTTTCCATCAACGTCTTATAAAGCCAAAGAGTGCTTAGAGTTAGTTCACATAGACTTATGTGGACCTATGAAAAATCATTCAATTGGTGGAATTTTTTATTTTTTGACATTTATTGATGATTTTAGTAGGAAATTTTGGGTTTACTTTCTCAAACATCTACAGGTGCAAAATTTTCACCATAATCAATGCCGGGTTGTTGTGAAAAACCTCTGGCAACTAGCCTTGCTTTGTGTTTCTCAATCTCACCTTTTTCATTTAATTTAGTTTTATAAACCCATTTGACACCTATGGAATTTTTATCTGCAGGTAGATCAACTAAGTCCCATGCATTTTTTCTTTCAATAGCTTCTATTTCATTATTCATTGCATCTACCCATTCTTCTTTCTTTGCAGCTTCATCAAAATAAGTAGGTTGAGATGAGACAAATGCGAATTGTACTACAGTATCTCGTTGGTCATATATATCACTCAAACTTCACATTCTTTGATGTTTATGGTCAGAATCTGAATCACTATGAGATGAAGAATCATTATGAGATGAAGAACTACTTTCATTTTGAACCTACAATCTTGGAAATCATGTTATCGGTGCTTGATGTTCGTCTAACTTTGTAGGTTCTTGATGTTCATCTAACTCAAGAAAAGGATTGTGAGAAGTATTTTTTTCCATTTCATTCCATAATTTATCTTCCATGAATTTAACATCTCTTCTTACTAGAGATTTTTTAGTGACAAGATTATATAATCTGTATGCTTTCGACTGTTCGCTATAGCCAATAAAAATGTACTTCTCACTTCTATCATCAAGCTTCTTTCTTAGTTCTTCAGGTACATGAGAAAAAGAAACGTAACCAAAATTTTTGAAATGAGAAACATTTACCTTTGATCAACTCCATTTTTCTTCAGGTACTTTACCTTGAACACTGGAAGTTGGTGATCTCTTAAGTATGTAAACTGAACATGCAACTGCTTCAGCCCAGTAATCTTTGGACAATTTTCTTGCTGTAAGTAAATTCATGGCCATGTTCACGATGGTGCGATTCTTTCTTTCTACCACTCCATTTTTCCGTGGAGTATATCTGGTAGTTGTTTTCTTTTTTATACCATGATGTTTACAAAAATCAACAAACTCTCTTTATTCATATTCACCTCCTCCATCAGATCTCAAAAATTTGACGAAACACAAAGCACAACTATTTTCCAGAGTTTTTTCACAACAACCTAGCATTGATTATGGTGAAACTTTCACACTTATAGCAAGATTAGATACTGTTCGATTTGTTTTGGCCATTGCAACACAACACAACACAAGTGGCTTATTTATCAAATGGATGTCAGGTTTGCCTTTCTAAATGGAGTGTTAAATGAATAATTGTATGTCCATCAACCACCTGGACTTGAAGTCAAAACACAAGAGCATCATGTGTACAAATTGAAGAAAGCCTTGTATGGTTTGAAGCAAGATCCACAAGCTTGGTACAATGGAATTGATAATTATTTACTCAAAGATGGTTTTAGTAGGAGCAACAATGAGCCTAATTTGTATATCAAGGTAAATGAGGAAGGTAATATTTTCATCCTATGTCTTTATGTTGACGACATGATCTACACAGGAAAAATGATGCTAGATGAATTTAGAACAACCATGAAAAATGAGTTTGAAATGACAGATCTTGGATTAATGGTGTATTTCTTAGGCATTGAAGTAGAACAATCTGATCATGGTATATTTATTAGTTAACAGAAATGTTGTTGAAGTTTTGAAAAAGTTTAAGATGGAAAAGTGTAAACCTGCTAACACTCCTATTTCTCTTGGCACTAAATTAAGCAAGGAATATTTGGGATTACGATTTAATTCCACATTGTATAAATAACTTGTTTGTAGTCTTATGTATCTTACTACTACAAGACCCGACATAACATATGCAACAAGTTTCATTTCCAGGTTTATGGAATCTCCTAAGGATTCTCATTGGAAAGTTGGTAAGAGGATCTTAAGATACATTGCAAGTACAACCACTTATGGTTTGTGGTACACATTTTCAGCAGACAATATGCTTACAGGTTACACCGATAGTGATTATGTAGGCAATATTGATGAAAAACAAAGTACTTCATAATTTATTTTATTTTTGGAAAGAATTTGATTTCATGGGCATCTAAGAAGCAACCAAT
Organism: Picea engelmannii; assembly: GCA_009831015.1. NCBI lineage: Eukaryota > Viridiplantae > Streptophyta > Pinopsida > Pinales > Pinaceae > Picea > Picea engelmannii. The sequence goes on along the minus strand of ML776967.1, from coordinate 1,972,914 downwards.
TGTTTCTATCTCTTTTGCAGAAGCAAAATATGTAGCGGCAACAACAACAACATGCCATGCAGTTTGTATTAAAAGACTTTTGATTGATTTTGGATATACGACAAAAGAACCTATTTCGATTTTTTGTGACAATAACTCTACCATTTCCTTGTAGAAGAATAATGTGTTTCATCAGAAAAGAAAGCACATTGATACTCAATTTCACTTCATTCATGAACTTGTCAAAGATGGTGACATTTCTCTCAAGTTTTATGGTTCTAAAGACCAACTAGATGATATATTCACTAAGCCTTTGGGAAGAGATGTCTTTCAATTTCAACATCAAATTTTAGGCATTATTAATAATGTAATCCTTGAGATTAATAGGGAGTGTTAGGAATTGTACTCTCGTTAATTACTTGTAGTTAGTTTGTGAAACCGTTTGATAGTCACTTCCATTACTAAACCGTAAAACTGTCAAATGTATAATATTTATACATGCAATAAGAAATCGATTGGTGTGTTCACCCTTCAATATTTTTGGTGTATTATTTTTAAGAAAATGGTCTGCTCATAAGTGGAAATCACCTGCAAACATATCACAAATAACTCATAGGTCTAGGAATCGATACCTAGTTGATCTTAACTAGTTATTGCTTGAGTAAGCATCAGATCATACCTAATCAACTATAAAACCTATGAAATTTCCACAATGGGGTGTTTAATCGGCCCTTGAACTCACCATATTTGATACTAAATCAACCCCTAGTCGTACGAGCATGAATGCTAAACCGGTCGAATTGTCACATGATGGCATGTCTATGTGAGACCGAAACAAACCACCAATAGGAATGTGTGCATGTATTAATTAGATCTAAGAAGAATATCCAGCCTTAGAACAATGGCATCTACACTGAATTTAAAAGACATTAAAATTAATGATTTTACAGGATCACAACCAAAATATATAGTATGAACTTCGTCAAACATTTGGGGTTTGGATTGCATTTTTTTTTCATGAAAAATATAAATATCCAAAAATATTATTAATTATGGATTATATGCTACCGACTCTAACGGGTGATACCCATAGTAATATTACTATTTCTTTTTGGATTTTGTTCCTATTCAAGCAATGTTATTAACACCTGCATACACATTGCAATACCGCTATTCTAAATAAATTTTTAGTGAGTGGCGTTGAGCACCTATCCAACTAGGGGGTCAACTCCATGTGCCATAAAGAGATGCATCATCAGATGCTAATTTGTCGAAGACAGTTTGGTTCTACTGGGCAATTTATGCTTCCAACACACTTTTTTGTAAACGGAATTTCCGCACCCCTGCGTGGGTTAATAATGTAATAGGTCTACATGGGTCATAGTTAGGTTAGTTACCTTGGGATTTCTTCATTAGGAAAGTTCATTTCATTGAGGTTTTTTTATCCTCAGGTTATTAATTGGGCTTTTCAGCCTTATTAATTTCCCTTGAGTTTTTCCCTCCTACTAGCAATAATTCCTCCAAAGTGGTGAAAGACGTTCTAATGGGATTATCCTATGGTAACTATTGTTTAGGAATGATGTAAATGACCATGTATGACATCTTAGAAATTTTCGCGGAATTCCGTCAAGTCTAAATAAGTTTTTTTTTTTTAAATTAAATTTTCCTAAGTTTGGGAGTTTAATTATTTAACTAATTAATTATTTTTGAGCAAATATTGTAAAAACTAGGTCCTTGGGATTTTGATAGGGGTATTTGTGCTCAAAATAAATGGAAAGACAACCCCTACACCCTTGGACCAAGTTTCAGCTCAGTCGAACAACTTTTGCTAGGTGTTTGTCCACCAAGAATCTCAGTTAGTCAAAACAACAATTTTAATTGTTAAATCATGACGTAGGAAAAATGTCATTTTTGAATTTTGAGTAAATGGGGTAAAGTAATGATGGAAAAGTGTGAGAGAGATTTTTCCTAACCTTTCCTAACCTTTCATAACCTTTTCCAACCCTCACATCACCTGCTCACATAACCATTAAACAAAAACGTCACTTTTCCTATAGTGGTGTGCCTCCCTTCTATAAAGTCTCTAAAAAATGAAAAAATAATAAAAAAATTAATCGGAGAATTATTATATCCCTTGGTGTGCCTTCGTAGACTCTACATCTCATCATTTCACTTATTAAAGCCTTGCCAACTCACTCCAACTCATTTCCACTTCATCCATCCATGCCAAAAACCTAAAAGTGACTTTTCTTTGATGTGTGACACTTGTAACTCATCCAAGAGGGGTAGATTTGCCTTCCCAAGTATAAATATAACCCCTCCCTCACTCATTTGATACCATATCTTGAGCTATTGTTATGCTACTTGATTTTCCCTTCATCTCTCTCTCTCTCTTGGTTCATTGTGCTTCCTTTCCATTTTTCTCTTGAGAGTGTTGGAGCAACTTGTTGCTACAACACTCTCCTCTTGAGTAATAGAAAGGATTTGGAGGATTTTGAAGAAACAAAGAGTATTTTTGTTGCTTCTTGCTACTATTGAGGTGATCTTGTTCTATTTCTCTCTCCTATTCTTGCTTCAAGTTTTATGGATCTAGAGTAGAAGTTTCAAGCAAAGTATTTTGTTTGGATAGATCTTGTGGTAGTATTATCATAGATCTAGTGAAGTGTTTAGTTGGGTATTTCAAATTAGTTTTTTTTACCATGTATATCTACTCACATTCTATCTATTTTTGTAGCTCTTCTCTCACATTTTGCAGGTTTACCTCTAGGGTTTTATTGGGCTAGCCTCAAAGAAGAGTCTACTCTTAAAACCCCCTTAAACTCCATTGCTTTTCAGATCTAATTTCTTTACTCATTCCTTCTATATTTCAGTTTTCTAACAATCATAGATAGGTCACAAAAAAACAAATTTTCACTTAAAAATTTTATGTGAAAAATTTATGCCCTAAAACATAAATTTTTCCTCACTTTTCTTGTTGTGTGCAACATTTCCAACAAGCAATAGCTTGCTAGTTTTTGCAGATTCTCATTAGGTTAAGGGGTTTTGCAGCCCACTTTTGGTCACACAACACTCCCAAAGGTCTCTACTTTGAGTTGGTAAAAAATCTCACCCTTCTCTTTCATTTTTCTAGCATTTTTGGTGAGTTCTTTGAAGCTTATTCTCTTGTGTATAATTTCTTTTATTGTAAATAATATTTTGTGCCTACACCTTGGGTGAGACATCCCCAAAATCGTAAGGCTAGGGTTAGTTGTGCTAATCTTAGTTAATTTTCTTCTCTTTTCAACCCTCTTTGGCACAATAAAGGTAGGCTTGCCTCCACCTTGTGCCATTGTAAGTAGTTTGTCCCTTTGTCTTTCATTTCAAGCTAGCTAGGTTAGTTATGTGTTGATGGTTTACTTATTCTTAAATGGTTAAATTATTCTAGAGGTAGATCCCATACATACACTTAATCTTATCTTAAGCCCTTCGGAATAATCTTGTTAGCATGCTATAATCTTTCAAGCTTCATAACATATTTTCTCATGCAAATAACATGGTTTAATGCATTGGTAATGGTTTGACAAGCAATCCTTTTAACTTGCAATCAACTCATCTTTAAGGCCATTTTCCATCATCTAATTGTGAAGTATATGTGAAGCATGTATGTGGTGTAGGGACACACTTTAATTTCAGCAAACACTTTTTATCTCTTAGCACTTTACCTTCATTCAATAACATTAATGGTTAAGTGGTGATAAGCTAAAGAATTTTTTCTTTTCTTTGGCAAGCTGTTCTTGCCTTCCATTTCATTCATTTTTCTCAAGTTTCTTCTTGTTTTAAGCTTTAATCATATGGTATAAGGATAACCTTTCAATTCATCTTTTATCTCAAGTTTCTTACATTGTTTAAATGCTATAATTTATTGGTTTAAGAACACTTTAATATCTTGCACTGCGGAATCCCCTACATACTTAAACACTTTAATAGTTGATTGAAGTTTCGGTTTTGGGCCTAATTCACTATTTTTGGGCAAACAAAAGTCACTAAAACACTCTTAAACACATCTAAAAACTTAGTTCCAAGGAATAATAATATATTAGACTTAATAGGACACCTAAATCAATCATCTTCGCCATCTAAAACGGGGCTTGAGGAAGGTAACAGAAGGTGCTAAGTCGGGGACGATCTTATGGCGCGCGACGTCCTTTCTGGAAGTACTTGGGTCTTTAGGGTTGACTTGTGAAGCTAGGGTAGGCCTCGTTGCCTCACTTCTTGAGCATCCAACATCCATTTGGTAATTG
>ML776967.1:1958042-1968621 GCA_009831015.1 Picea engelmannii | reverse complement strand
GGATGATTTTGGTTCAACATTTAGTTAGGGGGTGGGAATTTAAAATCTTTAAGCAACCCTTAATCCACTTAGTGTGTTAGACAATCACTTTCTTGGGTATATATTATGGTTTTTTAAAACTTTAATTGCAAGCACACATCTTGTCTTTAATTTCACATGCAATTTTACTTCTTGGTGGATTAATTAACTAAGTGTCATCTTGAGTATTGTTGAGCATTTGTTCTTTCATGTTTTTCTTTTCATGCTCTTTATGGTGTGATCCCTCAAGAGATAGCACATCCCATTTGGAGGCATCATCTTGTTGGATTTTGAGTGTTGTGGTTGCCATTGAAAAACAGTCCAATAGAGTAAGTGCTATTGGGGAATGCTTGGATTAATGTGGATGATCTTCATGCTTTAAATATCTTTAAGTACCTTCATATCTAAGCACTTAGTTATTTGGTTTCCTTTATATCTTGTAGAGATTGTATCTCTTGTTCATAATTGTTGTACTATCCTTTCATTCTTTATTGTAATCTTGTATCTAAATTGTACCTTTGTAATATTTGTAAATCTTTGTAATAAAACCCCCTTAAACATTAGTTGACCCCTTTGCCCAACTCTAGGCACTAGTCTTATTTGACTTAGGGAAATGATTGCTTGCCATATTGATTATTGCACCTTGCATTGCTGCCTTTGCATCATAGGTTAGTTTCCCCCCCAAACCTTGTAACTAATTGAAACCAACTCCTAGAACATAACCTTTAATCTCATCTAGAAACTATGGTCTACCCCCCTTGTCTTCCCTAGGAGTAAGCCTAGACGAAAGAGGTTCAAGTCAAAGTGATAGCGTGGGATTTGAACCTAGGCATTGTGCCTCCAAGGACACACTAAGTGAGCTGGAATTTGCTCACATTTGCAAGTGTGTATAAGGACGGAAACATCTTTGGCGCCGTTGCCGGGGATAAGTCATTTATCCTTGGTCAAAACGACTTAACTTAATTTTTTAAACTAAACAATCAAAACTTTAGTCCCTAAAATTATTTGAACTTGCATTGGTTGATTTTGTGTGGTTCCTTTCCAAGTGGGGACTCCATTGAACAAATATTTCAAGTATACTGCAAGGAGCAATCCTTGTTGGCTGCTTGAAATTCTTGGAGAAGAAGCACTCACTGATTTCCAATTCTTGTTCCAAATTAATAAATTAACTTTTGTTTTCCTTCTTGTTTTTGCTTTGTTTGATGCCCTTGTCTGTTTGATAAATTTGGTCATCTGACGACTCCACTTTAAAATAATTTGACAAAGTATTCTTCAAGAAGGAACTCACGACTTGTTTTGCTTCATCCTTGAACTTGATTTTTTTTTCCGATGAAGTTAGTCAGTTTCCCTTCTCGTGGGGTCCTTAGTAATCTTGGGTCTCAACCCTTTTTTCTTTAGACCTTTGTTTAAATGTCCAGTTAGAAATGAATGGTTATTATGAACCTATTGATTTTTCAGGATTTGTTGGTTATCCTCATGACATATCTGAATATGTTATTGATAACTTGCCTAGCTATCATAATTATGGTGATGCTAGTACTCACATCAGGGCCTTCACGCAATGTATTGATGAATGGTGTGACCCACCTATTTATGAGGATGTCTTAATGAAATTGTTTGTCATGACTTTTTCCGAGGAGTATGCTTACAATTGGTTTCATGATTCCGAGGATAATACATTCAAGACCATACAGGACTTGTTGCATGCCTTTTTGGATGATCGGGATGAAATTCACAATGAATTGGTTGATGATTTTGTGGAAAAATGGAAGAGGAAAAATATTCTACCTATTGAAACGATCAGTTCATACATAAGAGGTTGATACTCCACCAGAAACCATTGAAGAGCTTAAAGAAAAAATTCTGAACATGCAGTATGCCCATGCAAAACAGTGTGAGAACATGCAGTATGCCCATACTAAACAGCTTGAGGCCATACAATTGGCCCATACTAGACACTGTGAGGCCATGAATGAAAAAATTATGGCCATGGAAGATAAATTATAAATCATGGAAGATAACTTCACAGAGACTTATATTGAATATCCAGACCCCCTTGAACTTGAGCTTGACAATGAAAAAGATGAGGAAGTTCATGGGGAAATTCAGGATGAATCCATGGATGAGACATTGATTTATTTTGAGGTGGTAAAGGAATTTGAGTTTGAAAATGTTGAGTATATAGATGATTCAAGTTCCCACCCTCCTCCCATGGAACCAATCTCTTTAAAGGAGAACCTTGACAGCCTTGAGGAAAACTGTATAATGGTTCCAATGACATGTTCATTTTAAACATCTCAACCAAAAGATGAATTAATGTAGAATTATGAGGAAATGGAAGGCAAATTTAGTTTATCAATGTCATATCATTATGAGTATTGGTTGGCCTTCCACCTTGACAGTCACGAGCAACAAAATATTAAAAAATTACATGGCTTGTCATATCCCAGTGTTTGGTTGGATAGAGGAAGGAGCATGGTTCTTGGTTGGTTCTTCCTCACAAAAAGTTCCAAGTTGATAAAACTTGGGAAGGGGTCTTCTGTGAGTTATGCTGGACAAGGATGTTTCAGACACTTGTGGCATCATTTCATCCATTGCATGGATGGTTGTAACATATCTCTAACCCATCTTTGTATTTCATTTTTGTATTATTTCAATTTATTATGTCATTATGTACTTAGATTTATTTCTGTATCATAATTTCCTTTTGTAAAATTATAGATGTTGTACTTTAGTTATTTCATTATGTAGATGTTGTTTATAGCATTTGTTTATTTCATTATATGTATGTATTCTTATGTTGGATATTGGTGAGCACTTTTTTGTAGACGTCGGATTCTCGTATGCTCTCTGTCCCATGTGAGAAGATTGAACACACATCCCCATGTGGAGCCAGATGTTGACCACCTATCCAACGAGGGGGTCAAATCCATGTTCCATGAAGATATGCATCATCATATGCTAATTTGTCGAAGATAGTTTGGTTCTACTGGGCAATTTATGCTTCCAACACACTTTTTTGTAAACAGAATTTCCGCACCCTTGTGTGGGTTAATAATGTAATAGGTCTGCATGGGTCATAGTTAGGTCAGTTACCTTTGGATTTATTCATTATGAGAGTTCCTTTCATCGAGGGTTTTTTATCCTCAAGTTATTAATTGGGCTTTTCAACCTTATTAATTTCCCTTGAGTTTTTCCCACCCACCAGCAATAATTTCTCCAAAGTGGTGAAAGACGTTCTAATGAGATTACCCTCTGGTAATTAGTGTTTAGGAATGATGTAAATGACCATGCATGACATCTTAGAAATTTTTGAAGAATTCCGTTGAGTCTAAATAATTTTTTTTTTAATTAATTAATTTTTAATTAAATTTTCCTAAGTTTGGGAGTTTAATTATTTAATTAATTAATTATTTTTGAGCAAATATTGTAAAAACTAGGTATTTGGAATTTTGATAGGGGTATTTGTGCTCAAAAGAAATGGAAAGACACCCCTTACACTCTTTGACCAAGTTTCAGCTCAGTCGGACAACTTTTGTTAGGTGTTTGTCCACCAGGAGTCTCAGTCAGTTAAAACAACAATTTTAATTGCTAAATCATGACATAGGAAAAATGTCATTTTTGTAATTTTGAGCAAATAGGGTAAAGTAATGATGGAAAAGTGTGAGATAGATTTTTCCTAACTTTTTTCCAACCCTCACATCACCCCCTCACCTAGCCATTAAGCAAAAACGTCACTTTTCCTAGAGTGGTGTGCCTCCCTTCTAAAAAGTCTCCAAAAAGTGAAAAAATAATAAAACAATTAATGGGAGACTTATTATATCCCTTGGTATGCCTCCCTAGACCCTACAACTCATCATTTCACTTATCAAAGCCTTGCCAACTTACTTCAACTCATTTCCACTTCATCCATCCATGCCAAAACCCTAACTTACCAAAACCCTAAAAGTGACTTTTCTTTGATGTGTGACACTTGTAACTCATCCAAGAGGGGTAGCTTTGCCTTCCCAAGTATAAATAGAACTCCTCCCTCACTCATTTGATACCATATCTTGAGCTATTGTTATGCTACTTGATTTTCCCCTCATCTCTCTCTCTCTTGGTTCATTGTGCTTCCTTTCCATTTTGCTCTTGAGAGTGTTGGAGCAACTTGTTGCTACAACACTCTCCTCTTGAGTAATAGAAAGGATTTGGAGGATTTTGAAGAAACAAAGAGTATTTTTGTTGCTTCTTGCTACTATTGAGGTGATCTTGTTCTATTTCTCTCTCTCATTCTTGCTTCAAGTTTTATGGATCTAGAGTAGAAGTTTCAAGCAAAGTATTTTGTTTGGATAGATCTTGTGGTAGTATTATCATAGATCTAGTGAAGTGTTTAGTTGGGTATTTCAAATTAGTTTGTTTTACCATGTAGATCTACTGACATTCTATCTATTTTTGTATCTCATCTCTCATATTTTGCAGGTTTACCTCTAGGGTTTTATTGGGCTAGCCTCAAGGAAGAGTCTACTCTTAAAACCCCCTTAAACTCCATTGCTTTTCAAATCTGGTTTCTTTACTCATTCCTTCTATATTTCAGTTTGCTAACAATCATAGATAGGCCACAAAAAAACATTTTTTCACTTAAAATTTTTATGTGAAAAATTTATGCCCTAAAACATAATTTTTTCCTCACTTTTCTTGTTGTGTGCAGCATTTCCAACAAGCAATAGCTTGCTGGTTTTTGCAGGTTCTCATCAGGTTAAGGGGTTTTGCAGCCCACTTTCGGTCACACAACACTCCCAAAGGTCTCTCCTTTGGGTTGGTAAAAAATCTCACCCTTCTCCTTCATTTTTCTAGCATTTTTGGTGAGTTCTTTGAAGCTTATTCTCTTGTGTATAATTTCTTTTATTGTAAATAATATTTTGTGCCTACACCTTGGGTGAGACATCTACAAAATTGTAAGGCTAGGGCTAGTTGTGCTAATCTTAGTTAGTTTTCTTCTCTTTTCAACCCTCTTTGGCACAATAAAGGTAGGCTTGCCTCCACCTTGTGCCATTGTAAATGGTTTGTCCCTTTGTCTTTCATTTCAAGCTAGCTAGGTTAGTTATGTGTTGATGGTTTACTTATGCTTAAATGGTTAAATTATTCTAGAATTAGATCTCATACATACACTAAATCTTAGCTTAAACCCTTGGGCATAATCTTGTTAGCATGCTATAATTTTTCAAGCTTCATAACATATATTCTCATGCTAATAACATGGTTTAATGCATTGGTAATGGTTTGACAAGCAATCATTTTAACTTGCAATCAACTCATCTTTAAAGCCATTTGTCATCATTTAGTTGTGAATCATATGTGAAGCATGTATGTGGTGTAGGGACACACTTTAATTTCAGCAAACAATTTTCATCTCTTAGCACTTTACCTTCATGCAATAACATTAATTGTTAAGTGGTGATAAGCTAAATCATTTTTTCTTTTCTTTGACAAGTTGTTCTTGCCTTCTATTTCATTCATTTTTCTCAAGTTTCTTCTTGTTTTAAGGCTTTAATCATATGGTATAAGGATAACCTTTCAATTCAGCTTTTATCTCAAGTTTCTTACATTGTTTAAATGCTATAATTTCTTGGTTTAAGAACACTTTAGTAGTTGATTGAAGTTTCGGTTTTGGGCCTAATTCACTATTTTTGGGCAAACAAAAGTCACTAAAACACTCTTAAACACATTAAAAACTTAGTCATAATGCATAATAATATATTAGACTTAATATGACACCTAAATCAACCATTTTCTCCATCTAAAACAAGACTTGAGGAAGGCAACGAAAGGTGCTAGGCCGAGGACGGTCTCACGGCACGCGATGTCCTTTCCGGGAGTACTCGGGTCTTTAGGGTTGACCTGTGAATCTAGGGTAGGCCTCGTTGCCTCACCTCTTGAGCATCCAACAACCCTTTGGTAATTGGGGGAGGAGGATTTTGGTTCAACACTTAGTTAGGGGGTGGGAATTTAAAATCTTTAAAATCTTTAAGCAACCCTTAATCCACTTAGTGTGTTAGGCAATCACTTTCTTGGGTATATCTTATGGTTGTTTAAAACTTTAATTTCAAGCACACATCTTGTCTTTAATTTCACATGCAATTTGAATTCTTGGTGGATTAATTAACTAAGTGTCACCTTGAGTATTGTTGAGCATTTGTTCTTTCAAGTTTTTCTTTTCATGCTCTTTATGGTGTGATCCCTCAAGAGATAGTACATCCCATTTGGAGGCATCATCTTGTTGGATTTTGAGTGTTGTGGTTGCCATTGAAAAGAAGTCCAATACAGTAAGTTCTATTGGGGCATGCTTGGCTTAATGTGGATTATCTTCATGCTTTAAATATCTTTAAGTACCTTCACATCTAAGCACTTGGTTATTTGGTTTCCTTTATATCTTGTAGAGCTTGTATCTCTTGTTCATAACTGTTGTACTATCCTTTCATTCTTTATTGTAATCTTGTATCTAAATTGTACCTTTGTAATCTTTCTAAATATTTGTAATAAAACCCCCTTAAACATTAGTTGACCCCTTTGCCCAATTCTAGGCACTAGTTTTAGTTGACTTAGGGAAAGGCTTGCTTTCCATATTGATTCTTGCACCTTGCATTGTTTCCTTTGCATCATAGGTTAGTTTTCCCCCAAAACCTTGTAACTAATTGAAACCAACTCCTAGAACATAATGTTTAATCTCATCTAGAAACTAGGGTCTACCCCCCTTAGCTTCCCTAGGAGTAAGCCTAGACATAAGAGGTTCAAGTCAAAGTGATAGCGTGGGCTTTGAACCTAGGCATTGTGCCTCCAAGGACACACTAAGTGAGTTGGACTTTGCTCACGTTTGCAAGTGTGTATAAATATGACAACAAGTGGAATAACAACAAATCTAAAATATTGACAACAAATTTGTAAAATTCATAGCAGATCTAGTATAATAACAATATATATACTATTGGGTTAATCCCAAAAGGTACCTAAATTTTCACCACCATGCACAAGACCCATTATCAAATTTGCAAACAATAGTGGCTAATTCAAATTTAGCATATAACCCTAGAGATCTCTAATTATATTGGTTGTATGCTATATTCAAAATGCATGTGATGAATATTTGTATACATAATAATCCAAACTTTACATACAACCCACAAACCCCCAAAGACAGGTCAATTTGATGTAGTGTTATTCAGAGAGTGCAACCTACTTTAAATAATCATATGAATAGTATATTGATTTGAGATTTAAAGTTCACCCTGCACAAACAAAAGGTCCCACGCTTGCAGTTGAAGAATGAGATTGTTAGCTCATGCAAACATGGAGAAGGAAACCCAGATGAAAATATTGAAAATATTAAACCCTAGGCTACTTATAACAAAATTAAAAGGGGAATTTTCAAATAGATCCCACAACTATTGTGGTATATCTCTTGGTTCTCAACAATGTTATGGAGATAGATTCTCCAAATCTCCTCTTAAAATCGGATCCATCTAATGCAAAAAATAATAGATTTACATCTATATATTGTGAGATTTACATATAAATTAATTTGGAAGGCCCATAGGCCTTGAGGGTTGAAACCCTAGCTCTGATACCATATGTAATGGTTCAATATAAAATAAAAAATAAACACATAAATTATCAGATAATCCTCAATAAAATTTAGGAGCACTGAGAGATGATGTACTCACATGCTTCAAAGAAAATCACTTACATGCAGTGTGGGGGATGTAAATTGTAGTGATACCTTGATCTTGATATGGAAAACACACAACATTAAAATGGGGGATGATTCTCCACCCAACCGTAGACCTTTCTACATTAATCTTTAGTATCAGGTCACCCCCGAGCCCTAAATCTAGTAACTCAACCAACAATTCTTTAGCCTTGTTCTCTCCGCAGACTAGCCAAGAGAGATGTCTTTTTCTCCTTATTTTCACTCTTTATATAGAGTCCATTCGTTGTAAATAATGATATCCCTAAGATCCTTTATTTACTTCTTTATTATATTTTAGGGTTTCTTCATAATTGTCATTACTTGTTTTACCATTTTCTTTAATTACCCAAATATCCATAATAAGTACTTATTATGACGCCCTTTAGGATAATTATTATATACTTCTTTGTTTTTGTTTTTTTGACAGAAATGGTTATAGATTATATTAATGGGGTGGACTAGCCATAGATCCGATTACAAATGGCCTCAAATTTCTTCGGGCCTGTCTTTCTGAACCATTCTACTTCTATAGCTAGAGACTTGTGAACTGAACTAGTTCTTGTACGTCTTCTAATAGAACTGGATTAAGTTTAAATGCCGAAACTCCAGTCACTGTTTCAGCTTAAGTCTCAGCACTGTTTCAGCATAAGTCTTAGCATTTTTTCAGCATTTGTTACAACGGTGTTTCAACATATGTTCCAGCACTGTTTCAGCATATGTTCCAGCACTGTGTTTCAGCATAGGTTACAACACTGTTTCAGCATATGTTCCAGTACTGTTTCAGCATATGTTCCAGCACTGTGTTTCAACATATGTTCCAGCATATGTTCCAGCACTGTGTTTCATCATATGTTACAACACTGTGTTTCAGCATATGTTCCAGCCCTGTTTCAGCATATGATCCAACACTGTGTTTCAGCATAAGTTACAACACTGTTTCATCATATGTTCTAGCACTGTTTCAGCATATGTTCCGGCACTGTTTCAGCATATTTTCCAACACTAGATTTGGTCTTGTCCCTTTCTTTGCAATTTGCATGCTTCCATTTAGGTTGAGGCTGGTCAAGGTAGATCAACCGTGGTTAGCTGGCCGTTTGCACACCTGTGTCCTTGTTCCAGCTTTGCGCCTCGCGTCAAGCCATTCAAAATTTCAGCTCCAATGTAGACTGCTTGTCCAGTGATACAGATTTGGTCATACTAACCGGTCCCTTTACATCGGTTCTGGATTTCACGGGGCAGAGACAGGGAATTTCATAATTTCGGCTTCCTCAAGGAGAAAAGGAGGTTTGGACAGTATGAAACGAGCTTAAATTGAAGTCAATCAGCTGGAGCTTGCATCCATTCTGAGTGGCTCTTCTTTTGATTTGTCAGATACCCTGCACAGCGAGCGAGTTCTGGGATACCACAGTCGTATCCTTCTTAACCAACAACGAGATTTGCTAAGAGCACGCAGGGGGGAAGTGCGTCCCAACATAGTTCCTTCTTCTCCATCTACTATCAGACTCTCACCTATTTCTTTAGGATGCTTGCCCTGGGCATTTGTCTCCCTGGGGGGCTGTGATTGGAAGATCTTCGCCATGATAGCATAGTCAGGATGATCTTCATGTGTCTGTCCTGACGCCCCTGTCCTTATTCTAGCATGTCCCTGCATAAGAATTCTCTCACCTGCCTCATACCTTCGCGCCTGCACTTTGGATTCCTTCCTGGCAAATTTCAGACTTCTGCAATTTCTGACAGGAGAACTCCGGTCATTTCCTTCTCCCCAGAATCTAAGGGATAGGTTCATAAATTTAAGATCCATTTACGCTGATGACTCCCTTGCCCAGGGAGGTGCCTCTGTTCACTTCGTGGTCTTCCAACTGATTAAGATGCTTGAGGACGTGGTAGAACTTCACCTCTTCGAAATCTTTCATCTGGACCAGAACCTTCCTATAATAATGATCCAAGCCCACGTTTTTGGGAGCCTTCCTCTGATTGAGAGCATGGATAAAGATTCTAGAGTCCCCTATGACAACCAAATTCGAAATTGATAACCTTCTGGCCTGAGCCAGCCCCTGCCAGATTGCTAAAATTTCAGCTGTATTATTGATGTTCAGACCCAGCCCCCAAGAAAAGTTGAGCACAATTTTCCCTGAGATGTTGAGTAGGACCCCTCCACTTCCCGCGGGACCGAGATTCCCTTTCGAGGCCCCATCCACCTGCAGGATATGCTTCTCCAAAGAATATCTCCACTTTAAGAACTCTTGTTCCTCCAGCCTAATTTCCCAAGGGGAATAGTGTTTGGTAAATTTCTTGGTTCTGTCCAGGAGGGAGGGATCAAGCTCATGGAACCAGACATACTCATCTTTGTTAGGGGTTACTTCGTTGGTGATATTAGTCTTTGAGGCTATCAGATCACCCAGAATCTCTTTCACTTTGAGTGCAGTTTGGGCCGGCGTCCCTGCTATATCCCTGAAGATCCTGTTGTTTCGCTCCAGCCACAGTTTCCAGCAGACTACTTTCAACACCCACATCAAGCAATGCTTTAGCAGGTTCAAATTGGTAAAGGAGAAGGGAGCCAAATCGACCCAGGAGGTAAACAAAGAGGTAACTGAAGAAGGCAGGGGTACATTCAACTGGCCAAGAATGAGATTCCAAAGTTCTAGAGCAAAGGGACAGAGGAGAAAGAGGTGGACCGAGGTTTCAACATGACAAGCACAGAGAGGGCATCGAGAGGGCCCTTCCCAGCCTCTTTTTGAGAGGTTTTCCCAAGAAAGGATACTGTTGTGCAGAAGGGACCAGCAAAAGAGATCTAATTTGGGAAGGGAGGGATGAAGCCAGAGATTTCTCCACACC
>ML776967.1:1938455-1949808 GCA_009831015.1 Picea engelmannii | reverse complement strand
TACATAGATTGTGAAGAGGAAGAAGAAGAAGAAGAAGAACCATCTCAAGATGAAAACGTAGAAGCAATTTCGTTTGAAGAGTTGACTCCCACAATATCGTGTAATGCATTGGCTGGAATTAGCACTCCTCAAACCCTCAAGATTGAAGGATATATCAAAAAGAAAAAGGAAATAGTCCTAATTGATTTTGGCAGTATCAATTTCATTCACTATAAATTAGCCAAAGATCTCAATTGCTTTGTATATCCAACACCATAGTTTCAAGTAATGATTGTAGATGGAGGAACTATCAATTGCTCAGGAAAATGCAATAAGATCAATCTTACTACGGGGGAATATGTAATGAATAGTCCAATGATTGCTATACCCATGGGTGGTGCTGATGTTGTACTAGGAATCCAATGGTTACAATCATTAGGAATGGTGGCTTTTAATTTTCAAGAACTCTTCATGAAATTTTCATTGGAAGGAAAAGAAATTGAGTTAAGAGGTATCACAGGGAAACTCGGTAAGGTGATAAGCTCTAATGGCATGACAAAATTGTTGAAAAAGGGGAATCAAGGTGTTATTGCACAACTATGCTCACTAGTTGTTCAAACATCTAAGTCATCTATTCCTCTAGATCTCCAAGGGATCATTGATAAGCATTCCAAAGTATTTGAATATATTCCCAAAGGTCTTCCACCCACTCGAAATCATGATCATGATATTCACCTAATTCCTGGGAGTGTTCCTCCTAACATCAGACCATACAGATACCCTTATGCCCAGAAGAGTGAAATTGAGTGCATGGTTGAAGAAATGTTAGAGGCTGGCATTATTATACCTAACCAAAGTTCTTACTCTACACCGGTGGTAATGGTATTCAAGAAAGATGGCTCATGGCGTATGTGTCCAAATTATAGAGAGCTCAACAAGATAACTATTAAAGATAAGTTTCCTATTCCCATCATTGATGAATTGTTAGATGAACTACATGGAGTAATCTATTTCACAAAGTTGGATCTTCGTTTAGGGTATCACCAGATTAGAATGAAGGAAGGAGATATCCCAAAAAAAAAATTCCAAACTCATGAAGGCCATTATGAATTTTTGATCATGCCTTTTGGCCTTACAAATGCACCTTCCACATTCCAAGGGTTGATGAATTCCATTTTCAAGACCTTCCTTCGAAAATTTTTGTTAGTATTTTTTGATGATATACTAATCTATAGCAAGTCTTGGGAGGGTCATGTGCGACATGTTGACAAGGTGCTACAACTACTAAAGGAGCAACAACTATATGCCAAACCATCCAAATGTTTCTTTGGAGTGAAGGAGGCAGAGTATTTGGGTCATATTATATCTCATGAAGGTGTCAAGGTAGATCCTAACAAGATTAAGGCCATGATGGACTGGTTGATTCCCAAAACATTGAAGAATCTTAGAGGGTTTTTAGGTTTGACAGGTTACTACCGCAAGTTTGTTCAGCACTATGGAAGAATAGCAACACCTTTAACGACACTAACTAAGAAGGATGCATTTTCATGGACTCCAGAGGCAACTAAAGCTTTTGAACAACTTAAAGAGGTGATGTGAAAAGCTCCTGTCTTGACCACTCCGAACTTCACAAAAACCTTTATTGTGGAATGTGATGCCTTGGGAAATGGAATTGGTGTTGTCCTAATGCAAGAAGGAAGGCCCCTGGATTTTGAAAGTCGACCACTCAAGGGAAATGACTTACACAAACCCATTTATGAGAAGGAAATGATGGAAATACTACGTGCATTGAAGAAATGACGTCCTTACCTAATAGGTAGGCAGTTCAAGGTCAAAACAGATCATGATAGTCTTAAGTACTTCTTGGAACAACGATTATCTTCAGAAGAACAACAAAAATGGGTAACCAAGATATTAGGTTATGATTTTGAAATCGTTTATAAAAAATGAAAGCAAAATGTTGTGGCAGATGCACTGTCAAGAAATAATGAAGATGTTGAGGCCTTTCTTTGTGCTATCTCGATCATCCAACCTAATTGGATAATAGAAGCAAGGGATGAATGGAAGAATGACAAAAAAGTGTAGACTCTCATTCAAAGTTTTGAACAAGATTCCAGTGCATCAAATACATTTACATGGAAACATGATTCACTATGGTACAAAGATCGCTTATATTTATGTAAGAACTCCCAACTCAAACAAAAGGTACTTTTGGAATTGCACACCTCTCCAGTAGGAGGGCACTCGGGATTTTTGAAAACCTACCATAGGGTCAAGAATGAATTTTTTTGGGATGGCCTTAAAACTAATGTTCAAAGGTTTGTGGCAGAATGTTTGGTTTGCCAACAAAATAAGGTGGAAACAATTAAGACCCTGGGTCTTTTACAACCATTAGCCATCCCAAGTCAACACTGGGAGGAGGTTTCCATGGATTTCATCATAGGGTTACCGAAGTCTGAAGGAAAGAGTGTCATCATGGTGATTGTTGATAGACTGACCAAGTACACACACTTTTGTGCACTCTCTCATCCCTTCAAAGCCAGTACAATTTCCACCGCATTCATGGAGACAGTTCAAAAGCTACATGGCAGCCCAAAGATTATTGTAAGTGATAGAGATCCCATCTTCACTGGACATTTTTGGAAAGAATTATTTTCTTGTTTGGGTACTAAATTGGCTCATAGCTCATCCTATCATCCTCAATATGATGGACAAACCGAGATAATGAACAAATTCCTGGAAGGCTACCTTCGTTGCTTTGTCTCTGATAAACAAACACAATGGTTCAAATGGTTACCCTTGGCAGAATGGTGGTATATCACTTCCTTTCATACTGCAACAAAAATGACACCATTTATGGCACTCTATGGATACCACCCTCCTTCCATCACTTCTTCTCTAAAAGAAAAATCTAAGGTTCAAGTAGTGGAAGATCACATCGAGCATCAACAACAAGTTCTACAAATATTAAAGGACAACCTAACCATGGCACAAAATCACATGAAACAACAAGCAGATCAACATCATAGTGAAAGAAGTTTTGACGTAGGAGATTGGGTGTTTTTAAGACTACAACCATACAAAGAGATGTCCCTCAAGCAAGCCAAGAAGGATAATAAATTATCACCAAAGTACTATGGCCCTTATAAGGTGTTGCAAAATATTGGTACTATGACATACAAATTGGAGTTGCCTGCATCTTCACGAGTACACCCAGTTTTCCATGTTTCATGCTTAAAGAGGGTTATAGGTGACAAGATCCCAATTCAAACTATATTGCCAGAACTTGACGAGGAAGGAAAAATCATATTGGAGCCTGAAGCCATCACTGACACAAGAATTCGCCAGCTGAGGAATAGATCCATTTTAGAGTATCTCATTAAATGGAAGAAACTACCGGCTGAAGATTCCACTTGGGAAGATGAATATTTTATACAGAAGCATCCAGAGTTACTCAAGCGTTGCGGAAAACACTTGTCTCAAGGGGAGGGGCATGTTAAGCCCTAAATAATGGCTCATTACCCTTTAATTGGGGCATATTACATTAGTAATGTTATTTTATTTATGTCGGCTTTAGTCCATTAGTTGTAATTATACCTCCTAGTCTCCTATATATACCAAGGAGACATTTTCATTTGGAATCATCTTGTAATTGTACATTTATGTGGGCATAAGGAGGTTGCCCCCTCGAAGAGGCTTATTATCTGAATTTATCTCTTTTTCAAGGCATTGAGTACTTATTCTAAGGTTTTTCTATGCTATATTGATACTTGGTTCTTAACATTCTTTCTTTAATTCCGAAGAAGAAAGATGTTTTCTATTTTAAGGATTTCAAACCTATTTCATGTTGTAACCTGATTTACAAGCTCATTTCCAAGATCATAGAGAATAGACTCAAGTCCATCCTAAGTGATATTATATCTGAGGAGAAATTCGACTTTCTCTACAAGAGACAAATCCATGATGTAGTTGCATTGGCTCAAGAAGCTTTGCACTCTATCAAAACCCAAAATATTCCCTCAATGGTCATGAAACTAGATCTTTTGAAAGCCTATGATAAATTAAGTTGGGTTTTTATCAGGCTTTCCCTGATTCAAATGGATATGAAACTTTCTATTGTCAATTGGATAATGTAGTGTATAGAGTTGACTTCTTTTGTTGTCCTTATAAATGGCTCTCCATTCTCTTTCTTTCTCTCTTCGAGAGGACTTTGTCAAGGATGCCCCTTGTCTTGATTCCTTTTTCTTATTGTTGCACAGGGACTAAGAAATTTAATTGATCATGATAGGAGGAAAGGAATCCTAAAAGGAATACAAATCACTCCGACTGAATTTCTTTCTCATTTTGTTTTCGTTGACGATGTTCTACTCTTTGGTGCAGGGTCAGTACAATAATTTCAAGCTCTTAGAGATATTATGGGTCTCTTTTGTTCAACCACATGAATGCATATCAATATGGATAAGTCCAATTTGTTAGTCAGTTCACTTTGGAAGGAAGTTCTAGTTCAATGGACAATATTCTTCCCCTTTCTCACAAAAGTATCGAAGTTGCACTTAAATATCTTGGTTTTGAGCTAAAACCAAATGCTTACTCGTTTGAAAATTGGATGCGGATCTTCAAAAAAATTCAAGTGAGAATCTCTCTATGGGTTCACCACTGGCAATCGAAAGGAGGTCATCTTATTCTTCTTCAATAAGTTATGAGTAGAATTCCAGTTTATTGGGATTCCATTGCAAAAATTCCTAAAGGAATTTTAACTAAAATCAGAAAAGCTTGCTTCCAATTCCTATGGTTGAGTAGAAAGGAAACCAACAATATTCCTTTCATCAAGTGGTCTTGCATCATAATTCCTAAGGATCTGTGTGGATGGGGGATAAACAATATACACTGGTTCAACAGGGATTTCACAACCAAGAGCTTGTGGAGGCTTATTCACGAAAAAATGCTTTTGGGTAGAGTGATGTTTTCTAAGTATTTAGTTGGTATGTCGATAGTAGAATGGTTATGTATTTTCAGGAAGTCAGTGGAAAATAGTTCAATTGTTTAGAAAGATCTAGTAGAAGATTTCCCCCTTGTTGGAGATTGGATAACATAGCAAATAGGAAATGGAAAAAGAATAAGAATTGGCGAGGATCCATGGGAAGGTTTGACAAGTGTCTTTAAATTATTTGACATTCTTATGTCAACATTGCACAACCAGGGAATCTTATCATTATGGGAAGTGAGGGACCGGGTTCATGATATTACAGGGTGTAGAGAATGGTTGTCAGCGACAAACCTGGGGCTAGAAGGTAACAAAGATGAGGAATGGGTTTTTTATGTTAGAAATTTGAGATCAAACTTCATTAGCCTTCATGATGAGTGTTGTAACCCTTGAGATGTTTCTGGATAGGAAACTATGCCAAGGCATCCATTGAATTAATTGATTTGTTTTTGGTTAATCCGTTTTAGAACATAGCATTTTGTTGCTTTGTTTGGGTCTGTTTTACCAGTCTTAGAATATACGATAGATAAAGTTTAGAAGGAAAAGTTTCTTTGTTTTAGTCACCTTTAAATTTGTCAAGATGATGGCAGAGGAAATAAGAAGAAACAAAATTGAATAGTGAAAAAGTGTATCCCAAGGATGATTTTAAGGATGGAAATTAATTTTAAAATGTAGAAACCTTGGCGAATCTTACTAATCCTTCATATGCCAACTATAAATGTTTGGCGATATTTTTGTAAAAATATTGAAATTTCTAAGGATTTTATATAGTTTTTATAAAATTTTGGCAATTTTTAGGGTAAAATAATGTTATCCTATAGAATTTGGGCGAATCATTTTTAAAATAGCGAATCTCATTTTTGGAAAAACCATGGAAAATTAGCCCATGAGCGAAATTTATCCCCTAAAATCATCCATGGTGTATCTTATGATAAATACTATTTAACTTTCAAATAGAAGAAGTTATCATTAAATTTGTATCTAAACCAGAGTAAAACTTGAATAGAAAATAATATTTCATTTCTCTTCAAAAAAGAATAATAACATTCAAGCATAGGTCTTCTTTAATACTTATAGTACATTGAATAAATCTATGATCTTTAAAGATACCTTTGTAGTAAATGATGGTAGTAGTTGTACTAAATCATCAAATCCATGACAATATACATATTTAAGAGAAAATTTAAGAATATGAAAATAACATCGAAAGAGGATTACATAGACTGAAACATCGAAGTTTGAATCTTCAAAAACTTGATAAATTTTGTTCAAAAGATAGTCCTTCAAACCTCAAAACTAGAACCATTACATCGAATATTTCATCGATATTTATACATTTAGTTTAGAACCAAAAATTGGTTATCTGATCCTATTTCTCAGTATTTAGATTACAAAAATATCTCCGATCCAAAAAAATAAGAAACAGTTGGAAGATGGGTTGACTATCTCGAACTGCTTTGATGACTCATCCAACTATCAAATGGAGAAAAAGATTCCAAGTGTCACTTGAAGGATATCCATAAGATTTCATCCTATTGTAGGAAATATCAAGATCTTTGTACTTTTCATACGTAGGTGGATTTGGAAACAATTCTTTGATTAACCAGAGTCAATGAAAATCATCCATTAGTAAATCTATAATGATTCGACCTCTTAATTTATCAGACATCCCTTGAAATTTTGAATCATTTTCTCTGGCTATGAACACATTTTTTTTTCTTCTGTATTCTTCAAATGAAAATAATTTCCCTTTATCATTCCAAGTTGAAGGTAGTCCCATATTTATCAATTTCTCAAATACGGTGGTGAAGAAATCAACATCTCTCTTCATACTGGTGCATTTATCTTTAGTTGTCTACAAAAATTTCTTTTAATAAAAATTCTTTCAACTTCCATGGCCATTTTTGTCTTGTCTTGAATGCCTTTGCTTTTGAGTACTTCAAATTAATTTGAATTTAGGAACCTAATGACCCAGGTAGAAACCTGAGGTCTTGATCCCAATTCAACAAATGCTTTCTTAAAAAATTCATCAATCTCATTTGTTAATTGAATCTCATCATCAATATATTTGAATAAATCCCAGAGATTAGTGACCTCATTTATGATTTCATCCCAGATGACATGTCTAGCCCCTATCAAATATGGCTTCCCAGATAGCTTATAACTCAATTGATCTATCTCCGCTTGCATTTTGATTTTCAATTTTCGATATTTTGCAACAGTTTTATCTTTATCTTTGAATTCTTCTTTTTGATCTGAGATTGTTTTCTTCAGTTTTCTATTTCGACACCAGGATTCAAATTTAGATATGCCAATGCTTTTGTCAATCCAGTTGTTGGGTATGGTGATTTGATTGCTTCTAAAGAAGATGATCCCTCTTTTAATATTTTGATTTGAATTTCATATAATTCAACATGTTCTCCCATTTGTACCATTTTTCTTAGGAGTTGTTCTTTCTCAGCTTGAATAGCTTGTAGTTCAGGAGTCTGTAGATGTTCAATGCCTGGGATATTTAGCTTTTTCTTCAACACTTGAATTTCTTTGTCCTTTTTATTTATTAATTCTTGTATAGATGCTTCATCTCTTGGATTGGCTCCCAGTTTTATTATCCACTTTTCTAATTCCTCTATCCTTGTCTGCCTTGATCTATTTCCCAATTTTTCATTTTTTAGCTAAGTTCTGAATTTTTCATTCAAGGCCTGAAGCTTTTTGATTCCAAGCTTTGTTATTAGAGCATGTCTCTTTATCATTTCCCCAGTTTGCTTGTGAAAATACAAATTTTCCAATGGGTGTACTGCATTCAGATCAATGGAAACATTTGTCACTTTCTTTTTCTCTTTTTGTTCTATAACAACTATGTTTAGTTTCCATTTTTCATAATCCACAACTGATATCATTCTGGATTGAGAGGCATCATGTTCAAAAATATGAGGAGTAATATTCTTCTTAATCTTTTCACATGTCTGTCTGATTTCCATAATCAATGGGTTGATTTGTAATCAATGATTCAGTTTCACTTTTCTCTCCTGGATTTTTAGAATTTGTTGAAGTTGTTATTTCTACTGATATGACAATACCTTTGTCTATTGGTGTTATTTATTTATGTACATCCTGATCTTCTTCTTCATCCAATGTATCCAACTTCTACCTTTTAACTGATCCACCTTCTTCTGTCTCTGAATCTTTTGAAGTTGATTCTGGACTCCTCCTTTCACGACCTCTTTTCACACCTATATTGCTAGGAGTGAAGTTGTTGTTCGGTTGCCTCTTTTCACACCTGTGTTGACAGGAGTGAGGCAATGTTCCTTTACAGTTTGAGCATCAGTTTGAGTGCAGTGGGAAATGATGTCAGCATCTCAAATGCATGTGCCTTCCTTCCTTTGCTTGAATTTGTCCCTTTTCCATTTTCCTTTTCTTTAACCTTTCTCTTGCTTGACCTTTGAACCCTTTCTTGGATTTTCCTTGCCCTTGTAGTAGCTCCCTCCTCTCCTCAAGTGCACCCCCTCCTCTAGAAAAAACCATAAGTAGCGCCCTCCTCACCCTTGCGCCCTATACACCCTAGAGCATTCCTAAGCAAGTGAAGTATACCTCTTAATAGTGCAAGAACCTCCCACAAGCTAGAAGTAAGCTTCCTCTCTCAAGAATGCACATCTCCTCCTAGAAAATGCGCCCCTACTCAAGAAATAACTCAACCATGGAAATAATACTCCCTTTCCATGTGCCTTCCATCTCCCATGGAGTGTGCCTCACCTCAACAAGAAAGGAAACCTCAACTAGATGCGCCTCTCCTCATGTGATGCACCTCTTCTCCCAAGAATGCATCCTCTTCAAGTGCTTGTTCCCCACTCTAGTAGCATGTGCCTTCCATCACAATATATCCCAACCTCCATGGTAGACTAGTGCCAATCTCAAGCTCCTCCCAAACCCTCAATCTTGTGCGCCCTCCTCTCCTCAAGAAATGTTCCCAAGTGCTTCTTCTCCTCTCCTCTCCTCTCAAGTGAAGAATGAGTCTCATAAATGACCTATTCTGTCCTTTAGCCTTCTTTGTCCAAACCCTATTAGATCAATGGACTAGATCCAATCTAGCCAAGTCTAATCAATGGGTGAGATTCAATCCCAAAATATCACTGAAGAAACCCACTTTCCTTAGTTTTCTTTATGTCTATTAATTCACCCACAAAGTGAATTAATTGTCACTTTAATGAATTAAGTGACATATTTCACTTTTGACTTAAATATCCTAAGTTAAAGTGAAATTAGAATCATAAAGTAAAGTAACAAGGGTAATAGTCTCCCCCTTTCTGTTTAGAGACTCACAAACACAAGGGGACCACTTTCCAAGGTACCCAAATCTCAACACTCCCTCTTACCGAGGAAAGTACCATTCACCACCAATATTATCCCTATAGTGGACATGGTTGCCTACTGGAAAATACTTGGTGAATATGGTTGTACCCCGATCAATGAAAGTAGTCTCTGACATAGATCTGCTCAATTTGCGTGATCTATAGATGGAAGTGCATCTCTACCTATCCAAGATCACCTAGATCTTGGTATCAAACCAAAGATCTCAACCCTGGTCTCCCACCAAGGATTTCTATCTCTTGGCATCTTGCCAATAGTCACTACTCTTGGCATCTCATCAAGAGTCACTCTCTTGGAATCTCACCAAGAGTCTCCCCCTCTTGGTATCTCACAAAGAGTACCTATATCTCGACATCTCACCAAGATCCTCAATTTGGCCTCTTGCCAAGTGACTTCCACCTGAAGTGGATCCAGAACCTGATATGCCCGTCTCCATAGCCAAGTGAGGATCAAGCCTATGTGGTTCCCTGATCCTCCTCCTCATCAACCTATGATGCTCTGAAGCCCCTGCACCAACCCTATGTCTCGATAAATCTGAAACTAAAGCTGTCCCAAGTGGAACAGTTACCCCTAATGATGGTGTCCATGAAAACTGAGTCTGAGCTCCCTTTGAATCACTACTATGAGTCAATAGGTCATCCTCAACTCTATATCCCCACCTGACGTTGGATGGTGTAACAACTTACAAGGAACTACCAAACACACACTCCCTCTCATACTGAGCAACAAACTCAATCTCCTCTGTTGTTGCTGCAGTTCCATCTTGCTTCTTCTTCTTCTTCTTGGGACACTGTCCTGCATAGTGACCCATCTCTCAACAAGCAAAACATCTCACTGTTCTCATGTCTCTCTTCTTCCCACCACTTCTCTCTCCCTGTGGTGGGTCCCCAAACTTGGGACCTTGTCTACCTCCCTTTCCTGTCTTCTTCTTTCCCTTTGTCCAAAGAGAAAGATCCTCATCACCCTGCAATGTTCATTGTTGTCCAAAGTCTCAGATGTAAGTCTAGTCTCCTCCTGAATGAAATCATCCCACATCCTCTCCCAAGTGGGCATGATCTCCCTGACAACAATGCCTCGAACAAATGGACCCCATGGTTTGGTGAAGCTGTTTAAGGTTGTCCTCACCATAGAGTTTGGGTCCACTGTCTCTCTGACAGCTGCAAGTTCCTCTCTAATATGATTGTATCGGCCAAGGTAAGAAGTAACCGACTTATCCTTGAGCATGCAAATTCCCTTGAGTTGATAAAAAAAAAAAATATTCCAGTTCTAGTTAGATCTCTGGTAGAGCTTGCATAGACATGCCCACATCTCAAATGCATAGTCTTTCCCAGTCAGGTGGGGAATGATGCGATCCCTCATTGCATCACACATCGTTCTCTTTGCCTTGTTGTTCCTCTCCCTGAAATATACTAACAAGATGAGAGAAGTAGCAGGAGGAATAGGAACATGAGACTCAACTATATCCCATAGTTTGAGTTCCTCCAAGGCAAAGACAATCCCGACCTTCTAAGGAGACTAGTTGCTAGCTCCAAATAGCCTATCCTCCACATGCATATGAGATGATGACATCACTGCCCATTGCACTCAAACTGATGCTCAAACTGTAAAGGAACACTGCCTCACTCCTGTCAACACAGGTGTGAAAAGAGGCACCCGAACAATGACCTCACTCCTAGCAATATAGATGTGAAAACAGGTCATGAAAAATCAGCCTCACTCCTACCAAGTAGGTGTGAAAAGAGATTGACGAAATGTCCACCAATTTCTCTACAAATCCCCACAAAACTTCTACCACTAAACTCTGTCAATGGTTGTACACAAAATCTTCCCAAAAGATGTCTTAAACAATCCACAAAATGTTGTCCAAAACTCAACAAGAAATTTGTTAATGTTTATGCCATTATTATAGTTCTTTGCATTTCAATAGATAAGAGAATAATAAGAACAAGATCACTGAGAAATACACATTCACAAGAGACACAACATTTATCCTGGGAAACCCTCTAGGGGAAGAAAACCCAGCAA
>ML776967.1:1903206-1933107 GCA_009831015.1 Picea engelmannii | reverse complement strand
TGACGTTTTTCCTCTTGCGAAATATGCTTCCTTCAGGTTGGCTTTGATACCATGTTAATGTTTATGCCATTATTATAGTTCTTTTCATTTCAATAGATAAGAGCATAATAAGAACAAGATCACTGAGAAATACACATTCACAAGAGACACATCATTTATCCTGAGAAACCCTCTAGGGGAAGAAAACCCAGCAAAAACTTCCTTATCATAAATGGCTTATACAATGTTCAAGAGATAACTCAAACCAATACAGAAAGTCCTCCCCAAGAGATGCGCCACCCTTCTTCTCCTCTCTCCAACTTCTAATTGTAGCTTGCCTCATAAGAGAATGAGCAAGTGAAGTGTGTCTAAGAAGTGAGGCGCTAGCCTCTTATTTATATCAATCTGGCACGTGTGAAGAGTCACCATCTGACAGGGCCGACCTCTCACTCTGGGTGGGTAAACCCACCTTTAATTAATTCTGGGCCTTCCATTATAACTTTCGGGGCCGACTTCTTATTCAACACTTTGTAATTGTCCAATGACCAATCCGCAAAAGGGGATTTGGTCCTTATACAATTACCGACATGATTAATCCTCAATGGGGATTAATCCAATAACAATAATAATAATAATGACATGATTAATCCGCAATGGGGATTTAATCCAATAACAAAATAATAATAAGAATTCTCTTCGCAGTTACATTATTTCAACAAAATTAACCACCAAGCTCTGATACCATGAATATTTTACAGGTCCTAACAAGCTGCCAACTAGGTATGTCTTTGACCTCAAGTTGGCTCTAAGTTTCAACTGTCAAAGAAGGGTTTGTTGTTGTTTTATAACAACAAACTGTTCAGGAAATTCTTTGTTGTTTTGTTACGGTTACACAGGCCATTTAGGTGCTCTAGCATGTAGTTTTTGTCACCAAGATGTTAGCACTTGCATACCATAAATTATATAACAAACCTAGAGATCTTTACTTCTGAAAATATTGCGGTTCTAAACACTAGCATACATGAAAATGAACACAAGTATTTTTGGTCAACATGACCTTGGATAAAACCCCCCCATGGGGAATACCAGTTTGGAGTAGATGTATATATAAGGCCTCAAAGAAAAATGTACAAAACATAAAACATACACAAGTGAACCTAATACAATAGCAATCCTTCTTAGATGCCTTGGAGTTCCTTGAAGACTTCCCTGCTAGCCTCTTGAAGTAAGGCGGCCTTTGCCTTGGTGTGCCTTCCTTCCTTTGTTTTCCTTTGTCCCTTTTCCATTTGCCTTTTCTTTAACCTTTCTCTTGCTTGACCTTTGAACCCTTTCTTGCCTTTGGATTTCCCTTGTAGTAGATCCCTCCTCTCAAGATAGCCTCTCACAAAGGTATGGTGCGCCTCTCTCCTCAAGTGTGCCCCCTCCTCTAGCAAAATCCATAAGTAGCACCCTCCTTCACCCTTGTGCCCTCTACACCCTAGAGTGTGCCTAAGCAAGTGATGTAGACCTCTCAATAGTGTAGGAACCTCCCACAAGCTAGAAGTAAGCTTCCTCTCTTAGGAATGCACCTCTCCTCCTAGCAAATGCATCCCTACTCAAGCAATAACTCAACCATGGAAAGCATCTTCCCTTTCCATGCGCCTTCCATCTCCCATGGAATGCACCTCACCTTAACAATAAAGGAAACCTCAACTAGATGCACCTCTCCTCATGTGATGCGCCTCTTCTCCCAAGAATGCACCCTCTTCAAGTGCTTGCACCCCTCTCTAGTAGCATGCGCCTTCCATCACAATATAGCCCAACCTCCATGGTAGACTAGTTCCTGTTAAGTTTCTTGCTTAATCTGTTATTATTAATCCCGGGTTCAATAGTAATTATTAAAGTTATAACAACATCATAATAAGGATCTTACTAAAAGAAACAAGATCATAGAGTACATAAGAATTTATCCTGGGAAACATTCAAGGGGAATAAAACCCAACAAAACTTCTTTAATATAGATTCAATAACCAAGTACAGTACTAGAATAACTCTCTCTCTACGAGAGACAAACTACCATGATGCTAGACCAGGAAATAATCAAAGAACCATAGCCAATGCAATGCCAAGACAGTAAACCAAACACTAGAGAATATCCTCTCCCAAGCAATGGGCCTCTCTCTCTTCCTTCTTCCTAAAACTGGTAACTGAAGCTTCCTTCAATACTTGTGCACTAGATGAGTGAGTGAACAAATGAGGTGTTGGATTTCTTTATTTATACAAACTGACAAGCACTGAAATGAGGTGCCTCTTCACTGGCAGGGCCAACTTCTCTTTCTGGTTAGTTAGAACCACTTTAATTTGCCTGGGGGCCGAATTCTTAATTTGCATATTACATTTAGGATTTGACCAATCCGCAAAAGGGGATAAGAATATTCTTTGCAGTTACACAATATTTCAACACTTCCTCTTAACAAGAAGGATATTCTTTATCTTTTGAGAGGTCACTAGATTTCATCATCAACTGAACAATATTATCTAGGAAATATCATTAACTGGATAATCATCATCAACTGGACAACAACATCAACTGGCTAACATCATCAACTGGGCAACATCATCAACTGGGTAACAACATTAACTGGATAACAAGAGGCATCAATATAATCCACTTGGTCATCTGGCATCACGGTCACTGACTGGTTCTCCATGAATCCATATTAAAGAAGTTTTGTTCTCTTTATCTTCACGCAGAAGATACTCTTTCTTATATTCACACAGAAGATATCTTATCTTCACAAAGAAGATGTCTTATCTTCACACATAAGATATTCTATGAGTTTTTCCATTCCTTTTATGTTCTCCCTTCTCTTGTAGTCATCTATCTCACCCATCCACTGGGGAGGACTACTACCATAGCTTCTCTCCTAGTCATCCCACATGAACTAGAGAAGATAAGATGCCAATCTGGGCAAGACTAGACTCCCTTTCCATGATCCACACAGGATCACGACACAAACCTCAAGATTCAACTAACCATTCCACATGGTCAAGGTTTGTGCTCTAGGATACTCAATTCTTATCCAGAGGAGAGTATCTGTCTACTGCCCCTTGGAGAAACATCCACACTCCTCTCTACGAGGGTGCTCACACCCCTCTCTACAAGGGTATTCTAGCATGTCCCTAGAGTATCCAAAACTCAACACTTGGACATAGGCCAACCTTGGCAAATTTCTCATTCCCATTCTCTACGAAGGTCTCTTCTATTTTCTTTCTCTATGAAGGTCTCTTTCTTCTCTACGGAGGTCTATCTATGGGATCTGAAAAAAAATCTCTTGTGGTCCAAAATATTTCCATGGTATAATACCATGCTACCCATCTATTGGGCACCATCCATCTACTGGATAACTTTCATCTTGATCAAAATATCTCATTACACATCCACTGAGTAAACTGTTCCATGGACCACTTCTTTTCTAACTTCACCAAATCACGATCCTCCATTTCGAACTTGGAGACATAACTCCCTCTTGCACTAAACTAAGAGCTTCTTTAACTATGTAACATCTGATAATCATCATCCTTGAATTTCTCTTCTATAATATCCTGGGTGCCTTCTTGAGTTCGAACATTTCTTTCTTTCTGACTTCATACTGGATCAACCTGCTCCCTCTGCATCGATAAGAACGATACTGGAGCAACTTGCAGTTACCGACATCTCATCAACTATATCCGAGTATCCATATTTCTCTTCATCTTGAACATTTCTGTTCTGCATCTTTAGGAGCCTCCTGCTCCTATATAAATACTGGATACTGTCTGGTTCTTACTGACTGTCACCATATCATAAGTCCTTCTCATGTTATCTAACTTCTGCAAGTCAAGGCATAAGTTCTTTCTTCTGAGACCTGTAAACTTACTTACAATATTCTTTCTGAGATATGTCACTTAACCAATCAATCAGTAACAATAAGCAGTAATCAAATAAAACTATATCATGATTTCTATCAGAGTAGTACACATCCTTTCTTAAGCAAAACTTGTTCAACCATGTACACATCTGTAACCCTAATCATGAATAAGACTTTTTCACTCTTTTTCACTCCAGCTATGAAATTACCAAATTTTCCCTTACTACCATAGCTAAACACATACCTTTGTCACTCTCATGAGTGATCATACCTGAAATAAATATTTTCTCTCTTTCTTTATCCTCTTCTTTGATGCTTCCTTCATAAATCTGCATAGACACTAAAATAAAATGAGGTTAATTAACATTCTCACAAAAATCTAACTTGTAATGATAAAGTATTAAAGTAAACAAGATACATGAATACTTATCTTTTGTTTTTGTTTGGGGAGGCTCTACGGACTCCACCATTTGCTATCTTTCTTCAGATCAACTATCTTCAACTTAAAGTACATAATCCTCAATTTCTACTAAAGCTCTCTTTGAGGGAGGAGATTCCTTTTCCTCTGCCACATGTGCTTGATGCTTTCTTTTCCCTTTTCCTTGAGGAAAATCATAGGAAAAGTGTCCCAACTTTTGACAGTCGTAGCATCTGATCTTTGAGACATCTTTCTTCTTATCTGGAACTCTTACGAAGTTAGCTTCTTTATTGTTCTTCTTGAAGGAACTTCTTTTGTTATTTTGAACTGTAAGAGATTTCTCTTTGTCAACAATTAATCTCTTTTGTTGGTCTGCAAGTCTAGATTCTTCGTGTGTGCAATCTGCCCATAACTTATCAAACTTGAGTAACTTGCTTCTTGCACACACTCCTTATAAAAAAGGAATCCAAAACGTTGGAAACCCATTTAGGGTTGTAGTTACAAGCTCTTTGTCACTAATGGCATCTCTAATAGCTGCAAGCTGATCTCTAATATGAGAAACTCTCATCACATAGGATGCGACATATTCCGAGTTTTCCATATTCATATTACGAAGATGATTTCTTAAGGCAAGATTTCGACTAATGTCTTTGCTTTCATATAACATGTTGAGTGCTTCATACATTTTCCTTGCTATCTGTAGCTCAGATAGATGAGGGATCAAGTGATCCTTTACTGAATCTGACACGATTCTCTTTGCTTTCTTTTCATTCTTCTTATGCTTGGTCTTTTGCTCTTCTTCCTATGGTTCTGGTACACCCATTGTAACATGTTCCAGGAGATCATTCTCATCTAGAATCATCTGCAACCTATGCTTCCAAGATCTGAAGTTTCCAGATCCTTCCAGCATGTCTTCTACCCTCATATTGGTAGCCATTCTTTCTTGTAGTAGAAACCCTAGCCCTCCGAGCTATAGAAATAATAACAAAATCAAATTTCTTGGATCTAAAAACTGAACTCACCAAAATATGCGTTGGACTTAGGCGAGTATGCTGGTATAGTTAGTTTATGAAAATTCCAATTTCTGACCCTTGAAACTAGACCTGCGAAATTTTGGACTACAACTTTCTAGTTATGGTTATGGTTTTCTGGTACCAAGTCAAACTAGGGTTTGAATTTTCGGGAGTTCTGCCCACTGAAAATTTCCGATTCTTGTGCCAAAAGATGCACCTAGGAAGGGCGCAATTCCCAATGTGGTTTTTAACAAAAAATTCCAAATATTCAAGAAACCCTAATTTTTGAATCCCGACAAAACTGAAGACTGAATCTGCGATAATGCTCTTTCAGGCCTGCTCTGATACCATGTTAATTTTCTTGCTTAAGCTGTTATTATTAATCCTAGGTTCAACAGTAATTATTACAGTTATAACAACAACATAATAAGGATCTTACTAAAAGAAACAAGATCATAGAGTACACAAGAATTTATCCAGGGAAACCCTCAAGGGGAAGAAAACCCAACAAAACTTCTTTAATATAGATTCAATAACCAAGTACAGTGCCAGAATAACTCTCTCTCTATGAGAGACAAACTACCATGATACTAGACCAAACAATAATCAAAGAACCATAGCCAATCCAATGCCAAGACAATAAACCAAACACTAGAGAATATCCTCTCCCAAGCAATGCGCCTCTTGCTCTTCCTTCTTCCGACAACTGATAACTGCAACTTCCTTCAATACTTGCGCACTAGATGAATGAGCCGAGTGAGTGAACAAATGAGGCGTTGGCTTCCTTTATTTATACAAACTGGCAAGTGCTGAAAGGAGGTGTTTCTTCACTGACAGGGCCGACTTCTCTTTCTGGGTAGTTAGAACCACTTTAATTTGCATGGGGGGGCGACTTCTTAATTTGCATATTACATTTAGAATTTGACCAATCTGCAAAAGGGGATACAAATATTCTTTGCAGTTACACAATATTTCAACAGTGCCAAGCTCAAGCTCCTCCCAAACCCTCAAGCTTGCACACCCTCCTCTCCTCAAGAAATGCGCCCAAGTGCTCCTTCTCTTCTCCTCTCCTCTCAAGTGAATAATGAGTCTCATAAATTCCCTATTCCCTCCTTTATTCTTCTTTGGCCAAACCCTATTAGATCAATGGCCTAGATCCAATCTAGCCAAGTCTAATCAATGGGTGAGATTCAATCCCAAAATCTCACTTAGGAAACCCACTTTCCTTAGTTTGTTTTACGTCTATTAATTCAACCACAAAGTGAATTAATTGTCACTTTAATGACTTAAGTGACATATTTCACTTTTGACTTAAATCTCCTAAGTCAAAGTGAAATTAGAATCATAAAGTAAAGTAACAAGGGTAATAGTCTCCCCCTTTGTGTTTAGAGACTTACAAACACAAGGGGACCACTTTCCAAGGTAGCCAAATCTCAACACTTTTGTCTCTGAATATTTTGAAGTTGATTTTGGAATCCTCCTTTTATATGTCTTGTCAAATTATTAAGGAGTTTTCATGACTGGAGACTTCACCTGCTGGTCTGATGTCTTACCATGAATTTGTAGAAGGTTCTGCACATCCTGCCAACTATCTTGGTTTGCCAACAACTCTAATTCATCTTTTTGTTGGTGTTGATAAGAAGCCTGCCCATGTGAGGTCTTATTTGAATAAATTACACCATGAGGGTCATAATTCCATGTTCTCTTTGTTGAAATCCCATAGCCGAAAGAAGCTTTGTTGTAATTTGCAGTGCTTCTCTGTTATTATAACAAAAGGACCTACCTCCTTTTTCAATTTGAAAGTCACGTTATGTTTCTTTGGCACAAAATGAACCTCATCTGTGTTTAACCTTTTCCTGATATATTCAAGAGCAAAAATCCTAGGAGTTAAGAACGCAGGTAGCAAGAAAGGACAGAGTTGGCAACCATAAACCCTTATTTCAGTGTAATGCTAAAAAATATACCAATCTCCTACTCTTGTGTCTGGATTCAACTATAAGAGTTTTTTACACTCAAGAAAAATTCTAGGGGGATTTTTGTTGAATATTATTTGGTAAGCTTTGGTCATGAACTGGTTAATATAGAGAGGAAATACAACATCTAGAGGTTTCTTCTTAATGACATGAGTTCAGTTAATGACTGAATTAGGGTTACCAAGATCTTCTTTAATTTTCAACCCTAGATGCATAAAATGGAAAACTTGTGAAAATAGGAAGAGGTGAACCAAATATGGTTGATATCTGAAGCTTCGAAGGGATTCAATTTCAGAGAGCTCATATTGGATTTGGTCGGCTAGGAATTGGGGAAAATTAAATTCGGTAATGGGATTGGTTGTAATTGGACATATGGAAGCCATGATACCCAACCCAAACTTATCTACAATTAAATCGCCATTTTCCCCTAAAATAATAGAAATTATGGAAATAAGACTTCGAGAGTTCTCAGGGAATAATTCAGACTGGATGATAGTATTATCATCAGGGGAGTTGATGTTTTTGCACAGATAGAATTTATCAAGGTAACCCTCTCCTCAGGTTTAAGCTCTGTGAAACACTTGGCCGCTATAAGATCATTTAAAGGCTAACCATCTGGATTCAATGGACATCTCAAAATTTCAGAAATTGATTGAGGGGATATCTCAATAAGCACAGACCCAGAAGTGGAAATTACAGTTCGTTTTGAGGGGATATAAATTTCGGCACACCAGATGACAAATTCCAGGAATTGATAGACCTGGGGTATCAAAAATTTAGCGAGGTCAGATCCCCACGCGTAGTAATGGTCAACCATATTAGAAAAGTCTTTTTTTATCTGTTGATATAGCTCAGAAGAGTCGAGAGAGAGGACATGGTCGAAGATATCTTTATCCTTGTCGACTAAGTCTTCCTCTACAATGTTTGTGCTTTTACTGGTCTTTGATATTTGAGAAGACTTCATTTTAAACAATGATTAAAGAAATGAGAAGATTCAGATTTACCCGTGGAGGACGTGGATTGGGTATGGTATCAGACTAGGATGGTGATGGCAAAATTTTGCAGGAACGACAAACTCGATGTTCAAATCCTTTGAAAATTTGAAATGAATGAAAAATTGATCTTTACCCCCATTTTTATTTGAAAAGAGATAAATGTCATTGTCTAATTTGCGAAAGATTGAATTTAAAAACAAATAAAATAATTTTTACTTTTCCGCCAACTAACACCATGATTGGACATGTGTATACCTTATTTTAATTTTGGGGGGTGGGAGGTGGATGTGGTTAATTTAACCACATACCCAGGGGGCCAAAATTTATGGATGGATGCCATGTTGCAAAACTTATCCTTTGGGTAAAGTTTTTCGACCCCACCCCCTTTGGTTAAATGTTGAGCATACTAGGGGGGGGGAGGATCTGTTGTGGACCGTTGATCTTGCGCACGATTAGATCTGCGACAAAGACGCGCGTTTGATTAGAATTATATACAAAATAAATCTTATAAAACAAAATAAAAGAATTTACTAAGGTTTTGTTTAAATCTTTGATTTATTTTGAGAAAAATAAAACTATTTTAATAAAATTAAAATGTCCCTAATGAGATTTCATCACTTAAAACAAAAACTAAGTAAAAAATTATTCAAACTAGAACGTTTAATAAACTGGGACCCAAGATCCTAAAGAAATTATAGTTTTATGTTACAATAATGAGGAGGATGACTCCTTTTGTTGGTCAAAGAATGCACATACAAGAAAATTTATGGCTAAGTTGGGATATATAACCATGGCATAAGAATACTTCTCGGGAGAGAGGAAGTGGTGGTGGTATTCAATATGGAGCATGCATGTTCCACTCAAGGTGAAGGTATTCATGTGGCTGGCTCTCGAGGATAAACTCTTAACGTGGGAAAATGTTCTCTATGCATGAAGGATGCTGAGTTGACTCTACATTTGTTCGTCAATTGTTTTTGCGTACAACAGGTTTGGTTGGTAGTCTCATCTCATTTCAAAGTAAGTGTGCATGCTCTTAGTGGTAGTTTGGTGGATTGGCTCTCCTTCTGAAAGGATGATCCAACAATAAAGGACCTCAACTCCCTTTCATGTTTCTTTCCTTATTTCATTTGGTGGGCACAAAATTTGTGCATTTTTCAAGATAAATTTATTCCTCCCGAGGTTGTGGTTGGTGTGGTTATTAAGATCACCAATGAGTTTAAGAGTGAACCAAAGAATCGCAAGAAACATAAGCCTATCATGCCCACTTTAATCGAGGGAAATCCTTGGGGATTTTTCGATTGGGGGTAGCCAGGGGAATCCCCCTCGTTTTGGGGTTGGAGTAATGTTGTATATCTCAGGAGATCACTTCTTCAAGGTAAGATATGCTCCAAGTAGGGGCTCAAATATGAAAACAAAATTCACTGTAATACGGGCACTGCTATTCATGGTCAAAATGTTAAATCTAAGGAAAATTTAGGTAATGGGTGATTCCAAAGTGGTAATCGAATGAGAAAATGATAAAGTCTAACTTCAGGTGGTGTGGCTCCAACCATTGCTGATTCATATCCCCTCTTTCCTGTTTGATCTTGAATGGTTTTCTTTTTTTCATATTTTCAAGGAGCTCAATATAATGGTGGATGGGCTCTCAAAGGAAAATCTGTCCCTGGATGAAGGCGCTTTTATCTCGCAAGAATTTTTTGAATGTCAAATATGCGAGGAGGTTTCTTTCTTTCTTTAACTCTTTGGTTTTTTTTTCACTAGAAAATTGTATAAATATGAAATGACTCAAGCATGGGTATGTGTAGTTAGAGTATGGCAATTATTCGAGGCATAGTAAGTTCAGTTGGAAAGTTTTTGATGGTTTCTAAGGGTTATAGATTGGTTGGTAAGGAAAGACTTTAAGAATATAAACATTATTTTTGTTCATAATATTGAAAGCAATGAGAAGTCGTTTTTTAAGGATGATAATATGTATATTCATTTTTGGAATATAAAGTTTTTTTCCTCGGATATATATATATATATATATATATATATATATATATATATATATATATATATATATAGTATTTGGTGGAATCAACAACTAGGGAAGTCTCATACTCACATGACACAAGGTCAATTTCGACCGCTACCACTATAACTTCCAGGTGTACCCACATTGCCCCATGCATGGCACATAAGGTAAGTCAAGGTCTAAACCAATGACCTTCACACAAGGAGTGCCTTAATAATGCAATCTATCGTCAACTGATCTACACCACGTGGGCTACTTTTCTTTAATATTATAAATTAAAAAAAACAAATTAAATATTTATACATTTTAAAATAATCATTATTATTATTTTTAAGTAAATTAGCTATAAAAATGATAAAACAAAACTATATATAAATAAATAAATAAAAATAATTTTTTTCTCTTAGATTGGATTTATTGAAATAAAAATGTTATTTTCGTGTGTGTGTGTGTGTGTGTATTCTTTTTTAAACTATTTGAAAATTTTTAATCTTGATTTAGTAAGTCCAAATAGATAGGGGTTAATTTATTGAATTGAACCATATGTTCAGGGTATCTTTTTGAAGGGTTGAGAATTTTGGATATAATGACAAAGGGGATCTTATTAGGTTGTCTCAAGAAAAACAATCAAATAAAAACTTGTGGGAAAGTTTAGGGGATGTTTTCCCATAATGTTTATGATGCAACTCATAATGGGAAAGTTTAGGGGATGGTTTCCCATAATGTTTATGATGCAACTCATAATAAACTAATGAAAGGGTGGAAGATGAAAATGAAAGGGCATGAGAAGATCATTTGGAAGTTGAAGGTGAATAGTTTCCTGAAGATAAATAAATACAACATGAATGAAGTGAGAAGAAGCTGAAAAAAAAATAGAAGAAGCACAAAGAAGAGGAGAAGATCTCGATAGGAAGGTGATAGAGGTAATGGTTGAAGTTGCCATGTCCTTTGGCCTGGAAACCCAACAAACTTTTTAAGTTGATATGTGGCCATGGAGCCATTGTAATTTATTCTCTATACAAATGAATAAAAGAGTTCATGTTTCCAGATTAAATCTCCGTGCATATGTATAGACGAGTTTGTGAGATTATATTGTTCTGTAATTTTGTATGTATGGTCGTAGATTGCATTTTATTGTGTGGATGATTAATGCTATAGGGATGTTGAGTATGGAAAATATCTATTCCTGTAGACAAAATTTCCATTGTGAATCCCTATCATTATATGTGTGTGTGTGGAAATATTAGCTAGCGATGACATTATTCCTGAGTCTAGAATTGTACAGAGAAGTTTGTTAGAGTCTTGAACCATGAATGAGTTCTGTTGTGTATGATGCTCGTGAGGATGTGAGTTCTTGTTGAATATAAGTACGAGCGTAGAGATTTCCCAGAGCACAAAAGTGTGTCTGCGTCACATATATATGAGAACTCTGCATATGAGAGAAGATGATTCCTTGGTTTACAAACTAACCATTGATTACAGAATTGAGTGGCATAACTCGACAAGTGATACTAAAATGAAAATTGAGTAGAGGTGTTTCCAAGTGTATAATTGTTTGAAAGCACCATACAAAGTTGCAACTCTCATGCCATAGATTGGATAATATGGAGTAGATGGGTTAGTGTAGACTTGTGTTCCGTGGTGTCCATTTACTGGTGTTGCAAAAGAGCAGATGGTAGGGATGCACAACTCCATTGGTTGTATTACTCTGTATCTGTGAAATCTATGTGGTTCTATTATGCAAGAGAATTTTTAGAGCATCTATGCTCCTAGTTTTGTGCAGGAGAAGGAATTCCGTTGTGAATTTACTCTGCTAGGAAGGAGGGGTGGATCCTCTTGCATCAGGCTTGGAGGTGGTTATATTGGGTTGGGGGTTATTGAGGCAACAATGTGGTGCGATCCCTAGTGGCATGGATGATTGTATGTTCTAGTTACCGATTCCCCTATTATAAAAAAGAAAAGAAAAACAATTACAAAATTAGAAAAAGAATCTTCAATTTGAAATGAATGCATTACACTGTAAATTGGTAGATTATATCGACAAGAAAAATAAATAATAAATAATAAAACAATTACAATATTTAAAGAAAAACAATCAATTATTAAAACAAAGCAAGGATTAGACACTGATTATACAAGATGGTGGAATACAAAGTGATAAATAATTACAACAAAAATATCAACGAAAACATGTCGTTCACAAGAAAAAAACATAGAAATTTTAAAGATTTTATCAAAAAAAGGGTAAGGAAATTGCTCATCTAAGAAATCAAACTTACATAAGTAAAACAATGAACAAAAGGAAATAAAGCACATTCAAATGTCAAAGCACAATTCTTTGACAAGGCATCAACTACCCAATCGATTGAATTGGAGGTCAATCTGTTGGTACTGAAGAATTTTCATTAATTGACAAATCAATTGAAGGATGTGGCCTAGATTGGATTCATAACAAAATGGAAGAACACAAAATACTATAGAGGGAACACAAGACATAATGTTGAACGTCTCTAAGTATTATAGTGAGAAACGACTTTTATTAATGAATAAATTGTAAAAAACACTACAATGTGCAAACTAATCCATAATGGCTAGAATCATGGTAAATGACATTTGAGAAGAGATGTGAAAGCTACACTTATTTGCGAAAAGGTCATAACAAGGTGTTGAAACTTTATTTTATAACAATGCCAAAACCCTAAAAAGAAAAAACCCTAATACACAATAACCCTAACCCTAGCATGAAGCTAGGGCTAAGCAAGAATGTTGAGCTAGATGAATTTTGAGCTGTCCAAAACAATGGGAGCCTTGTCAAGATCATAATGTTTTGTTTGGAGCTCTATTTTGTGTCTTATTTAGCTCGTTATAAAGAAAATTATCAAATTGAGTTGGTTCCCTAGTCATTGGATGTAAAACCCTAAAAAAAATGCATGTAAGGCTTTGAAAAATGTGTCAAAAATTTAGGACCTAAAAGTTGCCAATGGTCACCTAAATCAACCCTTCCCCTTTAAGTAGCTATGGTTCCCATTGCATCAAGTTCCTATACTTGATGGGGGAACTTCTTATGGATCTAGTTCTTGGTCAACCACTTGCCATGGTGAAGAAGTTGAACTACTTTGACAACTTGATATTGTTCTATGTTCTATTGGAAAGGGCTCTTCAACTTGGTGTCCATGATCTAGTCCATTGTAGCTTCTTCCATGCAGTCGATATTGAGATTTGTAGTGGCGTAGTGCTTTGACACCTCTGAGTCGTCCAAGAAGGGTAGAAAGTATGGCCAAAGCATCTCCACATTAAATATAGGGTGTAAACCTAGGAAGGGTGGAAGATTCAATTAAAAAACATTCCCTTGGTGATGGTGTAAGGTAGCTCCTAACAGAAAGATATCCAAAAACTCCATTTTGTATTGGATGTATCTCTATAGGTAGCCATTGTATTTTAAGAACCAAGTGTCACTTGGATACCTTGATACCCAACTTTGCATGCAAGGTATGGAAGGTGTTGGTGTACTCCAACATACTTTGGTTCTTACCCTAGCACAAGGTTCTCCATCTCACACACTGGTCTTCATAGTTTCCATTAGGGTGATACTCCTGGAGGGCATCAACAAAATTTCCAAAGTGGGCTTTGCCACATATGCTCTAGAATCATCCCTGACATGTTGCACATAGTGATTATCCCACCAATTTTTGACATGGGATAGAGACTTTATGAGTGCAAAGGTAATCTTCTCATTCTTGGAAAAGTTATCAAGAGAAATAACCCTCTAGTTGATCTAACTATCTCTCCAAGCTTCTATGCTTATCTCGTCTTCAAGTAGAGGGATATTAAAATCAACATGTACCTTGAAGGGTGTCATTCCCATGAAATGATTTCTTTTTTAAGGTGCCTCCGTTGAGGCTGGTAGTTGCCAAAAGATATAGAAGAAATGATCCATCATCTCATTCTTTTATTGCTCAAGGGCTACCTGAAGCAACAAATTCATAAGATCCCTACTCAGTCATATGCATTTGGTTCTTTCACCATGGGAGGTCACTTGGGTCATTGGGGAAGATTTTTAATAGGATTGCTTGGCTTGAGGTCCATTCCTTGTACCTTGACCTTGCAAGGGACATTCATAGAAAAACAACAGAAAGTAGATTCCTCTAATACCACTGATCCATATTGGATTGAAAAGGAAATGACATAAAACACAATATTATATATATATATATATATATATATATATAAGAATACACGGTATTGAAATTAGAGTATTAGAGTGAAAACCAAATTCAATTAATAAATTAGTAGTGAAAAACACTTCAATGTACACAACAATACACAATGACTAGAATGATTCTATTTTTATCTCTAAGAAGAGACGTGATAGCTATGCTCATTCACAAAAAAACTCATAACAATAGGTTGCAAATTCATTTTATAATAATGCCAAAACTCTAAGAAGCAAAAACCCCAAGTCACAAAAGCCCTAACCCTAGAATGAAGTTAGCATCGATCCTAGATGAGTCAAAGATGTCTGAAAAAAGGGGAGGCTTGCTAGGATTATAACTTTTCACATGATGCTTTGTTTGGCTCTTATTTAGCTCATTGGAAAGACAAATATATGTACTATGATGGGTCATCAATTGTTGGGTGTAAAACCCTAGAAAAAAGCACATGAAGGCCCTAAAAATGTGTTGAGTGTTTAGGAACCAAACACTGCTAGTATCAAGTTCCTTTTATAGACGACCTTGGATGGCCACTTGGATCAATATCCATTAAAGAAATCAATGCATAACTTGTGATGGGAGTTAAATGCCCTAAAATTGATTTTAAGATCAAAGAAGTTATTATTTCTAGATAAACATTATCATAATACAACCATGGAAGTCATTGTTCTAATATTACACTTATCAACATCCACCTAGACATCACTACTTATACTCCAATTTGATTTGCAATCTCATCAATGAAGACATGCCTAAGGTCATGATGCGAAGTTTTGTGCAAAATATTTATCATCAAATAACTTTGATTAAGATTAATCTTTATTGGATTTGCACATATACAATGTATCAATATAGCTTTGAGCTTCAATGATCTTTCCATCTTATTTCCTCATATGCTTCAAGCCAAAAACATCTCTAAAGGAGGTAACTAGTAATATACCTCCATAAGTTAAAATTTGCTACATGTGTGAAAACCATCAAAGCATCGCATGATATAATATTATGCAATTTTGGAACCATCCAAATGCCTTAGGTTAATTATAAGGTCAATTTCATTAATGCTAAAGAAACAATATCTATTTTCTATGATGGGATACACGCATATCATATGCAAATGGAAAATGATCATAAATCCAA
Organism: Picea engelmannii; assembly: GCA_009831015.1. Lineage (NCBI taxonomy): Eukaryota > Viridiplantae > Streptophyta > Pinopsida > Pinales > Pinaceae > Picea > Picea engelmannii. Next base: position 1,917,474 of record ML776967.1, on the reverse strand, counting down.
ACGGAAAAAATTTAAAAACTTGCAACTCTTTTAACTTTTAGGATGCATGAATGATTTTTATACCTCTAAAAAGACATTTAATAAATCAAATAACATATTAATTATATAACAACAAAATACTTATAGGTCCTATTCAAAGAGGTATTTGTGCCATAAAAATAATCCCAAGATGCACAATTATTAGGCATATCCAACTTATTTTAATGGGTATGTTTAGGAAAGCATGTGAAAATGATATGTTTTTTTTTGGCAACATAAAGGAGAAGAGGGGAAGACTAACCCACAAGCATACTAATTTCACAACCAATCAACCATTATGTTAGTAGGAAACACAACTCCCTTGTGGATGACACTATTGGCATAAGAATCATGGCATATTGGAGTTTATATGTTATCGAAGACCAATTCTTTCAACCAATGTGAGATAAGTTTATTTAAGCGTATCCAACTTATTTTATCTCAGACAAACAAAGTGCTACGGTGAGCACTCTGCTTTGTAGGTGCTGGATTCTCGTATGCTCTCCATCTCGAAGTGAGAAGATCGAACACACGTCCCCATGTGGAGCCAGATGTTGACCGCCCATTTAGCACCGATGGTCAACTCATGTGCCATGAATAGATGTATCGTCAGATGCAGTATTATTGAAGATTCTTGGTTCTACAGGGCTGTGTTTGGCCCAACACTTTTTTTTGTACTTGGAATTTCCACACCCCTGCGTGGGTTAATAATGTAATAGATCTGCATGAGTCATGTCTAGGTCAGTTACCTTGGCATCGGTCCACTGGGAGAGTTCCTTTCACCGAGGGTTTTTTATCCTCAGGTTATCATTGGGCCTTTCGGCCTTAATGATTTCCCTTGAGTTTTTCCCTCGCACTTTACATGTCCTCCAAAGTGGTGAACGACGTTGCAATGGACTTATGTTTTGGTTAACTATATAGAGAATTCATTGTAAATGACCATGCAATACATCATAGAAAGTTTCGCGGAATTTCGTCGAGTCTAGGTTAATTTTTTTTAATTAATTAATTTTTAATTAAATTTCCCTAAGTTTGGAGGTTTAATTATTTAATTAATTAATTATTTTTGAGCAATAATTGTAAAAATTGGATCCTTGGACTTTTGATAGGGGTATTTGTGCTCAAAAGAAATGGAATAGCACCTCCTACATCCTTGGACCAAGTTTCAGCTCGGTCGGACAACTTTAGCCATGGGTTAGTCCACCTAGAGTGTCAGTGAGTTTATAACAACAATTTTAATTGCTAAAGTCTAAACATGGCATGATGTAAAAATTGTAATAATGAGTTAGATGATGTGAAATGTTGAAATGATGGTTAGAGAGAGACCCCCTAAGAATAACCTTAGCCTTCCAACCTTTTTCAACCTTGTCTAACCCCTTTTTCAACCTCCACACTCAAAAGTTGTGCCCCCCTAGGGGGATTGACGTTTTTCTTTTTTTAATTTTATTGTGACTTGGGTGTGGACCCCTCTCCTATTCTTTCACTTCATTTAACCTTCTTTTAATTCCTAGAAGTGATCCTTATCACTCCACCTCACCCATACTTGAGTTTGGGTTGATTTTTGACCAAAGGGAGCGCTCTCCAAGGGAGTTACGCCCTCATTTTTCTCTCTCCAATGAAAGTTACGTTTTTTTATTTAAAAAGTGACTCTTCATCTATCTTAGGCACGGATCCCATGCCTTTCCCTCACCCTTGTGTAATCCCAAAACCTCACCCTCTTTCTTAGCTTCTCATCTCTTGCCCTCATCCCAAGAGGTGCACCCTCCAAGAATGGTGCGCCCTCCCATACCTTGAAACTCAACAAATAATTATTTAAAAAAATGATTTGATCTCTTCACCTTCCATGGCACAAATCCCACACTTCCTACATGCCCTTAGATCTATCCAAATAATTCTTCTATTTTTCTACACCCTAGATCTATTGTGCAAACCCTAGGAAGTATGCCCTAGCCTAGAGATCTACTCTATTGCTTGGTGGTGGACACTTGGCTTAGATCCAAGAGGGGTGGTTTGCCTCTCCAAGTATAATAGATCCCTTTTCTCTCTCCCAACTCACCATATCTTGAACTATTGTTATGCTACTTGATTTACAACTCTCTCTCTCTCTCTCATCTCATTCATTTTTCAGTCATTCTAGCTCTTAGATTTTGGAGTATTCCTCTCCAAGATCTACTTCTTTTGGTAATAAAGTTTAAGAAGCTTTGGAGGACAACAAGTGGGTAATGCGTATGCTTGCTTCTCTTATGCATATGGAGGTAACCTTGTGTATTTTCTTTGTTGAATCTTGCAATATTAGATCTTGAATAAAGTGTTATTTGAGTAGGGTAGATGGTGTGTATGCCCTTTTATCTTATGAAACTTATTGCATAACCTAAATTGAAGTGTTGTTTATGTTATTTGCTCTAACATTCTATCTAGTATATGCTTGATCTATAAGGAGGATTGCAGGTTAGCTTCCAAGGTTTCATTGGGAAGACCTAGAAGGAAAGGGTCTCTTGAATCCATACATACTTAAGCCATCTTGATTATTTCCTTGCTCTATATATGCTATACATCCATCTCATTTTTCAGCTAGCATCAATGGTTTAAATAGGTCAATAATATCTCAAAATTTTATCTTATTGTGTGGAAGGTCCTTGTCTCAAAAGGGCAAAGTTTTTCTTGACTTTGCTTGGTTGTATGTATCCATCCTAGCAAGGATATCTTGTTGTTATAACAGGTATATCAGATCTGATAGGAGGCTCTTGGCTGCCCCAAAAATACACATACAACACTCAACAACCCCTTGGAGGACTTGGTAGCTATCTCTCACCTTTCTTCTCTTTTTTCTAGCTTTGAAAGTGCACTTTTTGCTTTGTTTGCTTGTTAGATTTCGCTTGAAGTGTAAGAGGGGAAGTGGTACAACCTCCCCTCTTCTTCAAGCCTTGGGTAGACTAGGACGTGGGTAGATCTAGCTTGTTTTTCCTTTTGTTGAGTTTTTCCTAACTTGGCCGTGTGGTTTAGAAGGTGAGAACACCTTCTCAACTCCACGTGGGTAGTGATTGCTTGCTTGTGGATCTAGTTCATTCTTAGTTTGTTGTTCATTTTCTTGTTATCTCATATCTCTTGCTAAGTTATTTTCATAATAAGATCTAAGAAGGAACACCCTAATAAGCTAAGATAAGATAACTAATTAAGAACCTACCTAGTTGGGTGAGAAACCCCCAAAGAGGTAAGGGAAAGTGTTAATCCTTATTTTCATCATGCTATGTGATTGATCTAAGTCGTTTTAATGGTTTAAATGTTTATGTTTTAGATCAGATCTCACATCTCTTAAGCCCATTGGGCAATACACTTAAAATCTATCTTGCTTAGTTTGTTTAATTTCATTTCAAGCTCTTATTTTCTTTTAAGCACATATATCTTGATCTCATGCTTTATATCTTTTATGGTGCTTATGGTTGAATATCTCCTAATAGCCACATCTTGGGCTTGAATTTATTGAATGGTTTAGCTTGACAAACACATTAAATCTTCTTTCTTTTCATCTCATAAGGCAATTTGTTCTTGCCATTGAATTTATGGTATCTAATCAAGTAATATGATGTGCATGTGATCTAAATGTATCTATCTCTTTAAGCCTTGTATCTCATTTATTTCTTATGTGTTGATTCACTTTATGATTTAAGCTTTAACAACACATTTCTGGGCATTTTCAGTTTCGGCCATCTCATTATTTTGCACTTTTTAAGTACCTTAAAACTCTCAAAACACTCTTGTAATCACCTAAAAGTCTACCTAATTGATATATATACTTAATAGACTATTTTAGGGTACCTTAGACCACCATCTCCACCATCTAAAACGGGTTTGAGGAAAACAACGGAGAGTAGTGGCAGGGGACTGTCCCGTGGCGCTCCAGGTGGGTGTCCTCTCTGGGAAGTACTCTTACTGTTAGGGCTGACCATGGAAGCCAGGGTGGGTCTCGTTGCCTTACTATCTTGAGCACCGGACAATTATTTGGCAACAGGAGGAGGCGGATTTGGTGAAAGCCAAATAAACTTAAAATCCTTAAGAAAAACCTAACTATTTAAACCCTTGGCCACATTTAATAATATTTGGGGGCTTTGATAGCAAAGAGTGTAGATTGTCCTCATAGTAATTGTGCTTAATCTTGATAATCTTATTGATGAAATAATATGTTGATGATCTAGTGTAGATGATGATGTGGTGAATGCTCAAGTCTTCTTTTTCCTGCACACATTAAACATACTTGGTTAGATTGTAATATCTTATTCTTTTGTAAAGCTTGTAAATGAATGTATATGATATTCATTCGTTGAGTTGTTCTTTATTGTAAATTTGTAACTTATAATTCTTTTGTAATTAACCACCTTGAAACATAGTTGACCCCTTGCTCAATTTCTAGGCACTAGTCTTAGTTGACCTAGGGAAATGACTTGCTTGTCATGCTAACCCTTGCATATTGCATGGCTATCTTAGCATCCTAGGATTAGAATCCCCTCTAACCTTAAGAAATTAAAATTAACTCCTAGAATCTAACTTAATTCATCTAGTAACTAAGGTTTACCCCCTTTGGTTTCCCTAGGAGTAAGCCTAGACGGAAGAGGTTCCGGTCAAAGTGACAACGTGGGCTGTGAACCTAGGCATTGTGCCTCCAAGGACATACTAAGTGAGCCCAACTCAAGCTCACGTTTGCAAGTGTGTATAAGGAAAACAACAAACATATTATAGGAAAACATGTGAAAGAGATATATTTTTATTTCTCTCAACCAAAGTGGGATAATTTTTCTAAGACAAGTATTTATGTTGTAGGAACAATTCCAAGGCACACAACTATTAGGCGTATCTAACTTATGTTATTGATGCACAACTAATGGGCATATTTGAGTTATGAAGAGGTATGTTTTTTATTTCTCAACCAATGTGTAAATGTTTTTTTATAGAGAGGTATTTATGTTGTAGAAAAACCATTCCAAGGCGTATTTGACTAATATTATTGGGCACACAACTATTAGCCGTATCGGACTAATATTATTAGGCCCACAACTATTAGGTGTATCCAACTTGTTTTAGTGAAAGAGGTATATTTTCATTGAAACCAATCAATCATTATGTTAGTAAGAAGCACCACCTCCTTATGGATGCCCCCCATTGGCATAAAGATCATGGCATATTGGAACTTAAATGTTATCGTGAACCAATTCTCTCGACGAATATGGGATAAGTTTTTTATAAAGAAAATCTTCCTATACAAATCAAAATTACAAAGTCAAATTAACAATAAATCTACTTCTATTAGCATTAAAATAATTTGAATCTTATACAAACCTTATACAAGCCTCTTAAAAACATCTCTAGTTGAATTTTTCTACTTAATTTTCTATGATATAACATCTCCAATTGTTGATCTTATAAAAAAATTAGAACAATGGTCACTATTGGCATAAGATGAATGGCATATTGGAGTTTATACGTTACTGAAAACCAATTCTCCTAACCAATGTGGGATAATTTTTTAAGGCATATACAACTTATTTATCGAACATTTTTTAGGAAAACATATGAAAGGGGTATATTTTTTATCTCAACCAATGTAGGATAAACTTTTTTAAGAGAGGTATTTATGTCGTAGGAACAATTCCAAGGCACACAACTATTAGGTGTATACAACTCATATTATTAGGCACACAACTATTAAGTATATTTAACTTATATTATTGGGTGCATAACTATTAGGCATATCTGACTTATGGAGGGGTATATTTTTTATTTCTCTCAACCAATGTGGAATAAGTTTTTATGTTGTAAAAACAATTCCTAAGGCACATAATTATTAGTTATAACTGACTAACATTATTGGGCACACAACTATTAGGTACATCTGAATTATTTTAGTGAAAGGTAAATCATATATTTTCCTTGCAACCAATCAACCATTATGTTAGTAGGAAGTACCACTCATTTGTAAATGCCTTAGTTGACATAAAAATCATGACATATCAGAACTTGTATGTTACTTATAAATCAATTCTCTCAACCAATATAAGATCACATCTTTTATAAAGAAAATATTTTTATAAAAATAACAATTACAAAATCAAATTAACAATAAATTTATTTTTATAAACTTTAAAATAATTTGACTGCTATACAAACCTCTTAAGAACATTAGTAGTTGAACTTTTCCACTTAATATTTTATGATTTAACATCTCCCATTATCACTCTTAGCTAAAAAAAAATATAAACATTCACACCTTCATTCACCTTTCTATGATTAACATTTCCAATTTTCAATCTTAAAAATTTTAAACATTGGCCATTGGATTCACCTCAAATAATGGCCACATACATATCATGTCAATATACTTCAAACTTTTCTGATCATCAAAATCATTTATCTTATCAAGATACACCTAATAGGTGATCCTTCAGAGCTGATCAATCTCAAAGGTAGGCAATGTAGGGAGTATATTCCCACCTCAATATCGTCTAGCTTCAAGGCTTCCACCAAGATGATATCCTGTAAGACAATTTCTTTATAAGGTTGGAAAATAAAACAACCAAATGATTTTAGAGTATTGCAATATTTGGCACCTAAGATTAATTTACAATGAAAGAACTGCAAAGAAAAATTCTATAGACAAAAGGATATTCCATTATATAGGAAAAACAAAACACTTTGGGAGTAATATGTGATGGACTATTGTCCCATACCTGAAACAGAGGAAGATACAAAACTCGGAATTATAGCAGTATTCTAATAGTTGTATTGGCTTTGTAATTATAGGAGCAAGATTCGACAGTATTGGCTTTGTTATATGGATATTTGGCAATAGTATGAAATCTGATAATAGTAGGAAATTCGGTGAATTTTCTGTACAGTCATGTCTTTAATATCCCTCAGCCCATCAATCAATCTTCTAATTTGAACGAATGAATTAATTTTCTTGATTTATTGCACGTTTCTCTTAAATTTTGAGCAAAACACATTTTTTGTGTCTAGAGGATTTCTACTTCCATATTAAAGTCATACTGGAATTTTTCATTACATATTTTTTCGGTACCAAATTACTAGTTTTTCAGTACTTTTTTTTTTGGGTACCAAATTGTATCTGAATTCGTATTGTTTTCGAATCTTGCTACTATGTTGACACGACAACTCTTCAACCTACATGAAAAGTTATTCTACTCCAACAAACTTAAACCTTTCCACAAAATCTCTACTCGAATGATTCGTGCCATATCGTCATCACCCTGGGATTCCATATAAGTTGTTTCACATGGTATGTACCAAATCCACGTTTCTGCAGATTGGATCTTAATCTGAATGCAGATCCGATAGGTTCTGTTTTAGACTCAGGATTAATCCATTCCTAGATTAGAAGCGCTGGAGGAGCTACTCAGGGTACGTTTCCAGCTTTACCAGAAACTTCACGCTGACAGATCTTCGAAAAATATTCAATTAAAAATACACATAAAAACATTCGATAAAAAAGAGTTGAACTATTTACATCGCTCGTTTCAGTTTAAGATGAGGCCATTCATATCCATTTCCATGGAATAGCTTTGTTCTAGATTTCATCACTCTTTCTTGTCGTTTAATTTTTTTCTAAATGATATCCAAGAAAAGTCTTTATTACGAGTTAATTGTGATTTTTAGAAAAATACTTCATTGGAGCAGTGTAAGCAAGTAGCAATCTTCCATCCCCTGCTGGAATCTGGCGATCCAAAAAGTCAGTTCCAACTGATCCCAAACCTTGATCGATTTTTCGAGCATCTGGGTGGATTTACAATGGGGTAAAACTCATGGGAGGCTAAGCCAACATGCATATAACTTGGATTATCGATTTTTCGAGCATCTGGGTGGATTTACAATGGGGTAAAACTCATGGGAGGCTAAGCCAACATGCATATAACTTGGATTATGGTGAAACTCTGATTATGCCTGAAAATTCACCCGATTCAACTTAAATTTATAACTGAAAATGGGGTCTGATTGTTACAAGTTTATCTTATTCCGACTTGATGATCCATGGGGTGGGATTTCACCAGTGATAATGGAAAAAAGAAAACTATCCCTATAATACAAGATTTTGAAAACATAAATCATACTTTTATCGTACCCTGTATAGAATTATTGAGAATAACTTAAATATCCAATAACGCATGAATATGAACTCACAGCTTCCTTAGGAGCTAAAGTTCCAACTGAAACACTAACTATACTGTATGTGAAGGCCTCAATTAAACAAATACTACCAACCACTATTTTATATTATTTGTCACAAAAATTAAAAATAATCTCAAAGACCTTAAACTGCAACAAGGCTCTTGTTTCTTGGAATCATGTATGGGTCTAAGGTAGGGTGCTCAAGGAAATCACATGACCTCTCTGCTAGAACCTTGACGATGACTAACATGGGACACTATCTTTCTTTCGGAAACAGGTGACAGGATGAAACTACTTTTTAGTGCTGGAGTAAGACTTTAAGCTGCTTCTATTCGACTAAGAACTCGTCTTCCTTGGATGTAAGGAAACAGATTAACAGCCCACGACCCAGAGGTATCTGGCAGAAGTGGAAGTCTATCCCCTTACAGAACAACAACGGGTTATTACAAGTGGCTGGTGCTCATTTCTACACAATGATGCAGCTGCATGTCAGGGTAGATCTAAGGATGCTACTAGGTTGGCAGCCCTGAGCATCAAAGATTTTTTCCTGCTTTTGGAAAAAATAACCATTTGAAATATAAGATAGCAATTAGGAATATATTTTGTTTTGAATGCATTTTACTATTTTGTTTTTCTACTTAATGAGATTATGAAGAGGTTGTAACTTTTGATTTTTGAATTCCGAATTTTCTATATTTCTAGTGCAAGCTTCTTTTTTTAAAGATATGTGTATGTATGCATATTTATATTTGTTTATATATATTGTTTCCACTATCCAAATATTTGTCTCTGATCCATATCCATTTCCATGCAACATAGTTAAAAAATGCTTCCACCTACATAAGAGGACAATCCTCAGTGCCTCTAAGATATGCCAGAGTAAGACATAGGGCTTGTCCATGTCACATATAACCTCTCCCTTAACATAGTTGGTTTTCATTATCTTATACGTAGAAAGCAAAGGAAATGACAAAGAGTAAACAATATCTGATGCACAGGGACATTTGTTGGTGATATATTAGTTAATCTTGACTTGTGTCGCAACCCATTAATGGGTGCCCTTATCATCCAATGGATTTCGTTCATACACCCTGTGTTGTTTGTGTGTTCCCACACTTGGTGTTAGTTAGGGTCCACACTAATAGGCCCTAACTGTCTCTCTCTCTCTCTCTCTCTCTCACACACACACACACACACACACACAAATATATTCAAGGCTAAGCCTCATTTGTACAGATCAATCAATGTGAGAGTTGAGAGACACTAAGCTATAAGATCACATCTTAAGGGGTACTTATTGTACCACAAATATCTTGTTATAGGGTACTTATTGTAGCATACATATCTTCTGTACTTGGGTTATCTTTTTTTGTGTGATGATTATTCGTACATTGGATTTAGTATGTTAATCATGCATTAATTTTCCAATATTATTCTGGTTATCACAAAATCTAGTGCTTGTGCAAAGCCCTCACAAGATGCTAAACTAGTGTAACATATGGAAGTAATTGCCACTGCTACTAAGCAAGTACTTCCCTCATTTTAGTGAAGGATGAGAGTCCAACAAAAGGGAGGCTTCCCTAGCACCTCAAGGGATCCTATATCAAGCTAAAGGAAAATCTATGGTCCCCTATCTTGGTCGTTTGATTAGCTAGGTTAGGGTCAAGGGCAATGTTAGGGTGAATTATGTTAAGGTTTAAGCTATTATTAGAGTTCTTTGCATTTCAATAGACAACAATAGCATAAGATAGGATCACTGAGAAATACAAAATCACAAGAGACACATCATTTATCCTGGGAAACCCTCAAGGGGAAGAAAACCCAGCAAAAACTTCCTTATTATAGATAGCCAATACAATGCCAAGAGATAACTCAAACAAATACAGAAAGTCCTCTCCCAAGAATGCGCCTCTCTCTCTCTCTCTCTCTCTCTCTTCTCCAACTGCAGCTCCGAAACTTGTCTCTCAATGAACAAGTGAGTGTGTGTCTAAGTGAGGCGCTAGCCTCCTTATTTATACAATTCTGGCACGTGTGGAAGTGTCTCTTCACTAGCAAGGCCGACTTCTCAATCTGGGTGGTTATAACCACTTTTAATATATTTTGGGGCTGACTTCTTATTCTGCCTATTACAATTATGTTTTGACCAATCTGCAAAAGGGGATTTGGTCTTTTACAATAGCCGACATGATCAATCCGCAATGGGGATTGATCTAATGAATAATTCCACAATAATAATTAGAATACACTTTGCAGTTACATTATTTCAACACTCCCCCTTAACAAGAAGGGTATTCTTCAACAGCATCAGGCGAGAGAGAGGACAACATCATCAATAGCATTAGGTGGGTGAGAGGACACCATCATCAATATCATCTTGGAACATTGATTGGCGTATCTATAAATCATCGGAAGTTTTTCTCATTGTCAGCATCGTCATTCTCAAAGGAATGAAATCATCATCTGCATCAATATGGATTAGTATAAAACTAATACATCATCATCACAACACGAGGCTGGTCACATCATCACAGCACGAGGCTGGCTCATCATCACAGCACAAGGCTGGCACACTATACAACAATTAAGTTAGAATCACAATACTAGAATGACTTTACGTCACAGCTATCAAGCTGGAAGCACAGTACTCGTCTTGCTTTTCGTCACAACAATCAAGCTGGAAGCACAATACTGGACTGGCTTTACGTCACAACTATCAAGATGGAAGCACAACACTTGTCTTGCTTTTCGTCACAGTAATAAAGTTGGAAGCACAATACTGGACTGGCTTTACGTCACAGCTATCAAGCTGGAAGCACAGTACTTGTCTTGCTTTTCGTCACAGCAATAAAGCTGGAAGCACAATACTCGTCTTGCTTTTTGTCACAACTATAAAGCTGGAAGCACAATACTCGTCTTGCTTTTCTTCACAGCTATAAAGCTGGAAGAAAGGTACTAGATTGGCTTTACGTCACAACAATTAAGCTGGAAGCACAGTGCTAGACAACAACTAGACTTGCTTTATGTCAAAATGGTTAAGATGGAAGCACAGTACTAGGCACATCTCATCACAACAACTAGACTTGCTTTACGTCACAGCGGTTAAGCTAGAAGCACAGTACTAGGCACATCTCATCACAACAACTAGACTGGCTTTACGTCACAACGGTTAAGCTGGAAGCACATTACTAGGCACATCTCATCACAACAACTAGACTGGCTTTACATCACAGTGGTTAAGCTAGAAGCATGGTACTAGGCATATCTCATCACAACAACTAGACTGGCTTTACGTCACAGCGGTTAAGCTGGAAGCACAGTACTAGATATATCTCATCACAACACTACTCCCCCTTTCAAGGAAGGTCCTTTCGGACTATACCAAGCTTATCTCGAAAGTGCTCAAACTTTCAACGAGATAGAGGCTTGGTCAACACATTGGCAACCTGTTCATCCGTGCTAACGCATTGGAGCTTTATGGCTCCTCTCTGCACCATGTCACGGATGTAATGATATCGGATCTCTATGTGCTTTGACTTGTCATGGAATACATGATTCTCTGTCATCTTTATGCAGCTCTGGTTGTCACATAGGATCGTCGTTGCTTCCATCTCTAGGTTCAATAGACCGGTCAACAACTTTCGAAGCCATATAACTTCACAGCTGGTAGAACACGCAGCAATGTATTCTGCTTCAGCTGTACTGAGAGCAATGTTGGATTGCTTCCTACTCTGCCATGAGATCATGGCTGATCCCAAACTGAAACAACATCCTGAAGTGCTCTTCCTGTCATAGACACTTCCAGCCCAATCTGAATCAGTGTATCCACTCAATGTGAAATCATGATCTCCATCATAACTGAGACCACAATCTAATGTACCCTTAAGGTACCTCATCACATGTTTTGCAGCAACTAGGTGAACATGTTTGGGTTCTACCAGAAACTGACTCAACGTGTTCACGGCAAAACAAATATCTGGTCTGGTGTTCGTCGGGTACATCAACGATCCAATGATCTATCTATACAGCGTGGCATCAATCAATTCTGCGAAGTGTCGACTAGTAGCTTCAACTTCATTTCCATGGGTGTATTCATGGACTTGTACTTTAACATGTCGAATCTCTTTAGGATTTCGACTGCATACTTCCCTTGGTTAAGGAAGATCCTCTTTGGACGTTGCCATACCTCAAGACCTAAGAAATAATGCATTAGGCCAAGGTCTTTCATCTCAAATTCTGAGGCGAGCCTCTTCTTACATTCAGTGATGAGCTTTTCTTCTCCAGTTAAGAATAAGTCATCCACATACAACAATAATATCATTGGCTCATCGTTCATAACCTTGAAGTAGAGGTTAGAATCTGCTTTACTCTTGGTAAAACCCAAGCTCGTCAGGAAACTGTCTATCCTGCCATACCAAGCTCTAGGAGCTTGCTTCAATCTGTACAGAGCCTTCTTCAGCTTGCAGACATGAGACTTCCTGTCTTCAACTTCATATCCTTGAGGTTTCTCTATATACACTTCTTCGTCGATGACACCATTTAGGAAAGTTGTCTTTACGTCCATCTGGTGTAACTTCCACTTCATCTTAGCTGCAAGTGCTATGATGGTTCTGATCGAAGTGTATCTGGCTACAGGAGCGGAAGTCTCTTCATAGTCAATGCCTTCCTTTTGAGAAAAGCCACGAGCGACAAATCTTGCTTTATACTTCTCAATACTTCCATCAACAACATGTTTTATTTTGAAGAGCCATTTGGAAGATACCACATCCTTGCTCTTCGGTCTGGGAACTATTTCCCATACATCGTTCTTTATTATGGATTGGTATTCTTCTGTCATAGCATCTTGCCCATTCTTTCTTCTGAATGGCTTCTTCAAAGCAAATAGGGTCTTTCTCTAGGAGATCACACATCAAAGCCATATAACTGGAGAATGGATTAGGTCTCTTCACCTGTCTCGTGGTTCCTTCGGGAACACCATACTTCTCTCCATCTTGAATAAGCTTTCTTGCCTAAGCATGCTTTCTTTTATGGGAGATCGTCATCTGAGGAGGTTCTTGAAATTCTACTATGTCATGATCTTCTAGAATTTCCTCATCAGGGGAAGTTACGACTTCCCTCACTGGTTCTGCAACTCTGGGAACCTCCCTCACTGATTCTGCAACCCTGGGGATTACGGGTTCCTCTTCATATACTTCTTCAAGCTGGCATCTTCTCGATTTCTTGAGCGCTGCATCTTCATTGAAGGTCACATCCCCACTGATCTCAATGTGATGGTGATCTGGTATATAAATCCTGAAGGCCTTGGAGACCTCACAGTATCCCACAAATATTCCCTTCTTTTTTGAGGGTTCCAGCTTGTTTCTCTTCTCTTTTGGAATATGTATAAATATTGGGCAGCCAAATATTTTGAGATGGCTTACCTCTGGTTTCTTTTTGGTGAACATCTCTTTCGGGGTCTTGAACCCAAGTGCACTATGGGACAAATGGTTTTGCACATATATGGCTGTCATTGTTGTTTCTGCCCATAAGCACATTGGAAGATCTTGATCATGGATCATGGTCTTCACAGCTTCCATTATTGTTCTGTTCTTTCTTTCAGCTACACTGTTTTGTTGAGGATTATAGGGAGTGGTGAGCTCCCTCTTGATCCCAAAATCTTTGCAGAAGTTTACAAACTCTTTTGAGGTGTATTCTCCTCCATTATCTGACCTGAGTATCTTGATCTTTCTTTCAGAAAGATTATCTATCAAGGCTTTGAATTCTTTGAATTTGCTAAACACTTCATCTTTAGATTTCAAAAAATACACCTAGGTCTTACGAGAATAATCATCAATAAATGATACATAGTATACATACCCACTAATGGAGGACGATGGCATTGGGCCACACACATCTGAATGAGTGAGCTCTAGGACTCCTTCTGCTTTGTTGTCAATCTTCGGAAAAGGGTTCTTGATGTTCTTCCCTTGTGCACATCCATTGCACACGCCTTCATGGTCAACCTTGAGTTCTGGTAGACCTGTGACAGCTTTGCATACGTATGGTAGCGCCTTGTAGTTGATGTGGGCTAATCTTCTA
>ML776967.1:1866639-1882254 GCA_009831015.1 Picea engelmannii | reverse complement strand
GAGCCTCCTCCCCTTAGGGTTTTGATTTGGTGGCCCTGCCATTGCAGCACCATTAAACCTAACCCTCCCGTCCTTAGGTTTAAGTCTCTCCAAGCCATTAACCTTTCTCCATTTGACTCCATTAACCCAAGGCACTAGTCTAAACCTAAAACGTTGAGGTCTTTGTGTTTAAAACAACCTTTTTCAAGCTCTTAAGTTAAAACCCTAACTAACCCTAGCGTTTAAGCTAACCCTAATTGCTGATGACGTCTTGCCTTAATTGAACTTTTGTTTGGACTAAAAGTTGCGGCTGACTCATCCCTTAATAGCCATAGAAGTGTTGAAAATTTTCATTGGTTTGTTTTGCAAAAACGTCCACTTCTTCACCTATCAAACTAACCCTAAACCCTAGGTGACGTCACACTTATTTTGATCTCTGGTTTGGCTTAAAACGTTGTGATATTGTCACCCTTTTGATAGACTTTGAGTTATTGATCATATTCATAAGTTTAATTGACAAAACGTTCTTCTCATTGTCTTCAAAATTGACCTAATAGTAGGGCTGACGTCACCCTAAATCTGCATAGTGATGCAGCAACAATATTGGTATATGAGCATATTTATTGCATTGTGATATAATAAAGATTGATTTTATACATTAAATGCAAATATCAATTTGTATTTATTGAAGGAGTATTATAACCCTTTGTCTTTATTTGCAATCATTGACTTCGTCAATAATTACATCCATTGTTGCTCATATGTATTAGAGATAGTCATTGATATTTTGAAGTACTAATCACTGTATGCACATTTTAGTTTCATTTGCCTTGTCTCGCAAACAGGTGCTCTTTCAGTGAAATATCTCTTCTTTGACTATCCTCTTGGCAGTAATCTGTGAAAGGATAACCATCATCTTGATCCTTTAGACCTTTAGACCTTTCAGAACCCCAGATTACTAGGGACGTCTCCCTTGGGATTAGCCACCCTAAATAGAAAGAGCTCCCCATCGAGGTGACAGTGGGTGGGGAAGCTCCTGTTACGCCAGTTTAAGCCTTACTTCCAAGCTGCTAAGCCTACCCTACAAACTGAGCGATAACAGTAACAAAATCACTAAAGGTCACTTCGGAGCTTCGCGCTTCGGGTGTTTTTCCAGGTCTTAACTTTAAAAGTCCTAATACCCGAAAAGTGTCTGAAGGATCCTATTCATAGTACACATGTACCTTTCTGAGTCTTCCTTGGATTGACACGTGTCATCCATTTCCAACCTTTTCGGCCAAAGATTCGTACGAATCTAAGTAACATGTGGCACCCCTTGGTTTTGACGCGTCCCCTAAAATGACGTCATCTTCGACACATCACTATGGGTAATAACCTTTCGAGAATTCTATCTCAAGCCACTGTTAAAAATCCCAAAGTCCAAATACCCGCAAACACTTAGAGTTAAACATGATTAATTAATGTGTTAAACAAGATTATCTCAAAATTAATCATTCGTGAAATCGCGATTCGGAGATTTTCTAACCTGTTTCATCCAAAATTCCCAATCGCGAACCGCCGATATTAATAGCATTAATCACAAATCTACGGTAATGATTCTAATATGGATTGCAGATCACCAGCTAGATATTCTCATTAAGGTAAACGAATTTATCGTCAGTAAAGGTATTCTCAAATTAATACGCCTAAGGTGAATAAGAACACTTGATTTTGAATTCCATTTTCATTCTTGCAGAATAACAAGTTTTAGCCAACTGAGAAGCTCACGTATTTTCCTGTAGCAGGTAACCCAGTTCCGGTTTTCATCAATATCATGGCACCACGAAAGATGGCTAAAGCAGCTGGTGAAAGCGCAAATCCAAACACAGATGTTCTGTCAGACACCTTGTCGAGAGCCACAGATACTGTAAAATCTTGGACACAGGTGTTCGATATTCTAGAACACGAGCTGATAAATTGCCCAGATGATTCAGGCGACAAAGTGATCGAAACTCATGCAACCAAGCTTAGGGATATAGCTCAGTCAGAGCTGCACAAAATAGTCGCGCGATCGAGGCTCATGTCGTATAACAACATGATAGATTGGGCCCTGGAAAACGTTGACATTTCAACCAGGAGCACCTGCAATTCACAGAAGGTTGCTGTTGGATCTTTTCGACCGGAGCATATACAAGTAATGTATAAATTATCCCCCGTTTTTAAATACAGTTACAACGCTGCATTTATAATGGATTTTGACAAACAAGAGTGTACACAATATGAGAAAAAATACCTTGATTTAATCAAGGACTGGTGGGGGCACCTTGAGAAATTTAGAGCAGACACTCATGGCATATATGCCACAGCATCGTTAGACGCCCATATGATTTATCTGGCTATGATGTTATGTAGACTCTTCGGGAAGAAGAGCTCCACTCACTTCCTGTTGGCATGGGTACCAATTATGCATGAAGTGGTAGAGGTCTTCTCTTTCAACTGGGCCAAGATGTTGTTAGACAATCTGGATAAGGAAATCACAGAGTACTAGTCGATGAAGTCCAAAGGGGAACCTGCCCCTATTTATATGTCAGCTTACATCATGGATGCCATTTGTTTTATGACTCCTTTCCCTCTGATGAGCTGGAGCTGGACCCCGACCAACGCCGAGCCTATCCATTTCTATCACTCCAAATTATGGGAGGACAAAGCAAGAGATTTCTTCTATGAAATCTGTCATTATGTAGTGGTGCCAATTCATGTCACCCTATACAGTTGCCCACCTCCCAGAATTTCAAATAGAATCATGGCCAACCTAGGAAAAATAACAGACTGGTATATCGAGGAAAACTTTTCCTACATCAGGGTTTTTGGGTGCTCGGTTCCCCCCCCATGCACTCCCAAAGTTTTTACCGGATCGGCTGGTATGCCGAGAAGTGGCGTATCAAACTGTGACAAGGGGCATCAACAAAGAATTGAAAGCGGCCTAGAAAAAGGTATGGCCAACCTTCCCTCTACAGGTTGGTATGTTTTCGTTGTTAGATTTCGGCCATTCGAAAGTAGAGGCTGCAGCTCTAGAAGACATCAAGTTAGTTGATATTGAGTTTAAGAGGCACGATCCCCAGAAGATCGTGGAAACTCACCTGGCTCAATATGATTTAAAGAAGTATGTGCACGAGATTTCCCCACAGGATGAAATATTCAGGGGAGCCAGGTCATACGAGGAAGTATTGAGCAGAGTCCAAACTTTGTCTCCAGATCAACTAGCCAGTTTCTACAATTTTCAAAAGCATAGAAAAAATAGTTTGCAAAAGGTATTACAGGGAGAACCAATGACACCTTCGTCTACACAAGAAGCTACACCTCAGGGTTTGGTGGCAGGAAGTTCCGACAAAGAGAGTTCTGAGGAAAATTCGAAGAACGCCAAAGTCTCAATGCGGGA
The DNA here is from genome assembly GCA_009831015.1 of Picea engelmannii. NCBI lineage: Eukaryota > Viridiplantae > Streptophyta > Pinopsida > Pinales > Pinaceae > Picea > Picea engelmannii. Next base: position 1,878,857 of record ML776967.1, on the reverse strand, counting down.
AGAGGAGTATTCATTATCAAACCCACTCGGTACTCAAACAAAAGCTCAGCTTGAAACTTTTCTAAAAAAGGGACAGGATACATCGCTGTCTACACCAGATAAATCGGCTACCAACACAGAAGAGCAACAACCTTCCACATAGATAGGTAGCCCCATTATTTCATTAACACCTTTGCAATCAAGTCGTGGAAATCCCAGTTCAGAAGTTATCTTTATAGATGATCTTACCCCAATTTCAGCCGAAGAAATGCTTCCTTATGACTTCTTTTTTAGCAAGAAGCGGAGGGCCATAGTAAAACGAGAAACGCATCAGAAGGATGGTGCAACAGTTAAAAGACAAAGAGTGTTGTATGATGGGTAGAAATTGGACGACCCAGAATTCACCAAGGAAATGGCAGGTTCATTAGGTGCCTTTTCCACGACCAATCAATGGTCAGTAGAAAATCTAGTTGAGCAGCTGAAACAAAGAAACTTGTTGGTAGGGCAGTTGCAAAACTAGATAAGGACTATGGAACAGAATGTGAGAAATAAGATGAACAAAGAGTTTGAACAAGTTAGAGCCCATGGTAGTCATCAGATCCAACAACTGAAAGCTAACCTGAATGAGTTCTATCAAAATTCACAGGCCAATAGAGGATTGGTCACTCAACAGGAAGAATTAATCAAGCAACTTTAGGCCAAGATAGACTTGATTGAAGGTACAACAGTAGAGATGACAACTTTCCAAGCTCAAGCACTGGAAGTACATGAAAAGCTAGAATCAGCCCAACAAGATCTTTTTACAAAAGTGGAAGCCATTCAAAATTGTTACCGAGTGGTAGACCTTTCCCTGAATAACGTTTACATTAAAGAAAGAGAAGCTTGTTCATCTCGTGCTAAGTTTCAGGAGGCTATCTTACTAGTACCAAAAGATGATGTATCAAAAGTTCCTCGACTGTCTCTGTTTGAGCAAACCAGAGGCGACATAATTTTGAAGGCCTGGGAATCAAATCTTGCCGAAAGCAAAAGATTGGCCAGAGAGGTACACGAAGCTTGTCTAGAAGCAATATCTTCACTAGACAAAGGGCTACTTGATGTTGAAGGAAATAGTATCTTCGAAGCCTTGGGGCAAATTGACATAGCAAAGAACCAATGTAATTCTAGGACAATGTAATTCTAGGACAAGCAAAGAAGGGGCCATGACGATCATCCAACAAATGAACCAAATTGATCTTATCCAAATAAACAAATGGATAGTAAACCCAAGATTGCAGTTACAAGTCACATCTTTGGGAGCAAAGAAGATACAGGAAAGGTTGCCACAGGTAGAAAATAAGCTATACATTTTTGAAGCAAATGAAGCAACTGAACATTCTGGGTTGGTGGTACAGTTAGTGAGTAGATGCATCCAGTGTGTCGAATATGGGAAAGAAATCACATCTGGAAACAAATAAGACAACATGTACATATTACTCACACAGGTCACGATCAGATGCCAGTTGTCTCCAAGTTAAAGGATGAGAAGAAGAAATGTCTCTGCCAACAGACGAAGAGACAAAGGAGAAGGCTAATGGAACTTTATGGAAATCCTAGTTTCATAGATCATCCGTCAAAACAAAGAAAGCATCCACAAGATCATCCTCTAAAAGGTGCGCACAAGTACTCCATAGTGGAAAATAAGAGAAGAGAGAAATAAAAGTGATACTCGACAAGTGGTGAGTTATGATTTAGCCTTGAGGTAGTGCTAGCTTCTTTATATGAATCAAACCTAGCGCTATAACCCCTCAAAGCCCCAAAAATACAAAATCATCCATGATACAAGTGAGATAGGTCAAGGCCGACCCCTCAAATAGCCTCTCATGCAAAGATACAATGACAATTTAACAAAATCTCCTCTCAAAAAGTGACACATGTGGTGTGAAAGTCTCCAAAGGCTATGATATCATCCTCCAAAGGTGAAAAGGTGCCTCCAAAGGCCACATCCCTCCATGAAAAGGTGCAAGCAACATCAAAGGTCATGTCCCTCACCCCAATGGTCATGTCTCATCACCATCAAGTGCCAAATCATCACCAAGAAGGATCCCTCCATGCTAGGTCGACTTAACCATCATCATAACATGATGTCATCTCCATAAATGGAACATCCATGAGATAGGGTGTGACGTCATAGGTAAATAATGCTCCAAAACCTCTCCAAAGAGGTGTGACATCATCTCCAAGTGCAACATCATCCAACCAAACCCTAATATGCTTCGGGGTGTCCTGCCCAAGGTGAGGGGCTTCGTGCCCTCTAGGTGACCATCAAGCTATATTTGCAATATCCAAGCCCAGGCCTAGGAGGTGTGGAAAGGTGCCTCAGGGCATGTCCAGTCATCAAAGGAACCAACCCTCCGTGTCAAGTGTGCAACGTCCTCTGAAATATGCATAATGTCTTAGGTGTCATGATCAAAACGTCCTCCAAAGGGCCATGTCATGAGTGCATCAAGATCAAACAAGGTCAACAAAATTAGGTGAGACCAAGCATTACAAGATAAAATAGTCATTAGAATCACACAAAGTCAACCATCACTTAATACATAAGCCAAATAAGCAATTCACATTAGGTATCTTCTTCAAACGTCACATTAGCTCAAGACTTTATGCAATTTACCAAGTTTAGGTATGGGAGGACCATCAAAGACCCTATTAGGTGTGCCAGTACCCAGGTAGAAGGATATTTCTCGAGAAAACTCATCAAATTGTAAATATGGTGAATGAAAATGTTTTGGGGTTACTTCATGGTGACAGAGTCATTAACATGCAAGGCATAGTGCTTGGTCCATTTCCATGAGTGCCTTTGAAGAGGGAGCACTTGCTTTTTGAGATACCCTTTCATCAACATTGTTTTTATTCCAAACCCCTTTTCTTGCCTCTTTGTATTCATTTTATGCACTGCAAGTCCCCTTTTCAGGTTTCAAGCACTTTATTCTTTCTTTTCTTTCTTACTGGGATTAAGTCCTTTTAATTGATATGCATTAAGTGCATTAGGACTAGGGGTGATCACATCATAATGAGGGGGTAGATCTCAAGCCTAACCTTTGGCTTTTGAAGTTGGTCATTCATCATCCCATCATTTCTTCTTTCTTTTACAACATTCTTTCTTCTTATTTTTTCTAGCAGTTGCACCAACCTCGACATTCTAGCCCTTCTCATAGGAGGATGAACCATGGGCCTTTTTGGTGTACATGTAGCAACCATTATTGAAGTTTAGTACACTGCAGAAGGTCCCAGGATGGAAGGTGTTAAGTATGGGGGGGGAGCGGTATGTTACCCCTATCAAAGCCTCTCAGTAGTGCATGTTATCCCCATTTTGTAGATAACTAAGGAGATGATGTCTCGAGGCCCTCAGGTTGCAGATATAGAGTGTCGGGAGATTACATGACCAACAATACCCCTTTGCACAGATGGAAAACCCACTCACCACCACAGATGGTCATAGGTTTACATATGGCATCCACCACACCAGTTGGCTTTCGGAAGGTAGTGGGCCTTGCTCCATGAGGTACAAGTCAGTATTATGGTGAGCATCATTTCAATACCTAAGCCATTTGATTATGTTGTATCTTAAGATTGCTCTAGATTTCATGATATGTGCTTGGACATTATGCCTTTTTCCCTGCTTCACCTTGGTGGTTGACATTGCGCCCTAGTAAGTGGTCTTATTTGGGAATGGGTTTGCTGTTGGGAAATCCCTTAATGAGCCATCGTACCATTCCCGACCATACTTACCATTTTCCATCATTATTCCCCTTCATTTCCTTATCTCTTGGGATTTTAGGGTGTATTGACCCAATAAGGGGTTGTCCCTCATTCTATAGGAAGAAGGGGCTAAAGGCCCAGAAGGGTTGGTGTTGGGTAAAAGATAAAATCCATATATGAACCTTCCATATGATTCTCCCAAGGATCACCCAAGAAAGCAATAAAACACTTATCTTTGAATAAAAGGGGACCCATAATATAACAAAGAAATTCCTGAAAGGTAGATTGAAGGTAGGAGGTCTCATCACGAGCCGACCTATCACGTCCATAGATATCTAGTGGTATGACATTGTCATTATCTGGTCACCAAACCAGGGCAGCGACTCTCAGTTGCATGGCTGAGAGAAAGGGGGTCTCATCATGAGCCAACCTTCTCATTTGCATTAGGCATTTGTGGGTGACATTGCCACCATCTGGTCACCATGCTAGGGAAATGACCTTCAACCTCTCCTTGTGCTATTATGAAAGAAAATATAAAGAAAGAAAGATAAAAAGAAAATAATGGGCTTGGAAAAAGTGCATTGCGGACGAAGGTACCACACACCCTCTACAAAGGTACCCATGAATGAGACACTATGACCCCTAGTATGTCATGAGCCCTATGCCCATTGAGTCTTGACCCCATCCACCTCATACACTTTACATGGCTTCGAGAGGGACCTCTTGGAGGTTCTCCTTGACCTAGGGCAAGATCTACCCAATAGGACACCTCATCAACCCTCCCATACTTAAGCTTGACAAGTCGCATAGTGTTTTTGAGCTGTTAATTGTTTGATATAGTAATCTTTGATGCACATGCTTAGATGGCTTATTTATTGATTGGATCCACTTATCATGATGTTATGACTTGAGATCCTTGGAGGGCATGCCCATTTGTTTTTGCAGGACCTAGCTGGTGGACAGGTTTGGGAGAACAAGCCTAGCTTGGGCTTCCATGGGGCTACAAGACCACAGGTTGGATGCCAGGGGCCCGCATGCCAAATGAGAGAGAAATGAATTGGACAACCTTGATGATGACTTGGACGACCTAGCCCACCCATTGCTTGCCAAACGATTTGCCCAGGAGGGGAAAAACGTCCCACTTTTGAGCATGAAGTCATGATATTTGGGGGCTAGGGCTTGGTGGTGAGGTGCCACTCATTTGCACTTGGACGTTTTGAGGAGAAGAGGGTCTTCACCAAGATGAGATCACCTAGATGCTTGACACATGGCCTTGGGAGGCCTTTCTATACTTCTCCATTGTTGAAATATTGTGTAATTGCAAAGAATATTCTTATCCCCTATTGTGGATAAAGCAAAAGATAAAATATATATATATTGACAAGTCGGTCCTATTGTGCCTACAAAGAAAATGTAAATTAGAAAGGTAAAGTGGATAGGTCGGCCCTGACCTAATTATTGCGGGGACCACAACTTGTATTTATAAGAGGCCTAGCACCTCATTTGTACATACACTCATCAAGCTCTCAAGTGCGCAAGTCTGAGAGTGACACAACTACAAGGAGAAGTGACACAGCTACAAGGAAGAGTATCTCAGAAAAGGTGAAGGTTATCTTGGTGAAGGACTATCTTGGTCTAAGTGGTGCGCTACTCTGTTCTGATTAGGGTTTCTGGTGGATCTTCTGTTTGGTGAGATCTCTCTTGTGAGACACTGTACTTGGTTATTGAATCTATATTAAAGAAGTTTTACTTGGTTATTGAATCTATATTAAAGAAGTTGTGAGACACTGTACTCTGTGATTGTGTTTCTTTCAGTAAGATCCTTATTATGCTGTTGTTATAATCAAGATTAATAATAACATATTAAGCAAGAAACTTTAACATGGTATCAGAGCTAAACTTAAGAGAACATCTTTCACAGTGGAAAAAGAAAAACGTCACTGTTGTCGTACAAGAAAATTAGGGCTTTTAATTAAAGAGGAATTTCAGCCCAAAGATCATCTAGAAAAGTGCGCCCTAGCCTAAGGAACTCATTGGCAAATTCAGCGCACCTTTTCAGTGGATAGAACTCCTGGAAAGTGAAACCCTTGTTTTCACCAGTACCAAAAGTACCAAGAAACCAAAAAACCAGAAGCACCAATCCAAAAATCCGCTGGTCCAGTTTCAAGGGTCAAAAATTGGAATTTTCAGAAAGTGACTATACCAGCATACTCGCCTCAGTCCAGCGCATCTTTTGGTGTGTTCAGTTTTCAGATCCAAGAAATTTGATTTTTCTAATATTTCTATAGCCCGGAGGGCTAGGGTTTCTACTGCAAGAAAGAATGGCTACTGGTATGAGGGTAGAAGATAGACTGGAAGGATCTGGAAACTTTAGATCTTGTAAGCATAGGTTGCAGATGATTCTAGACGAGAATGATTTCCTAGAACATGTTATAGTGGGTGTACCAAAACCAGAGGAAGAAGAGCAAAAGACCAAGCACAAGAAGAATGAAAAGAAAGCAAAGAGAATCGTGTCAGATTCAGTGAAGGATCACTTGATCCCTCATTTATCCGAACTACAGACAGCAAGGCAAATGTATGGAGCACTCAACAGGTTATATGAAAGCAAAGACATTAGCCAGAATCTTGCCTTAAGAAATCAACTTCGTAATATGAAGATGAAAAATTCAGAATCTATCTCATCCTATCTTATGAGAGTTTCTCAGATTAGAGATCAACTTGCAGCTATTGGAGATGTCATTAGTGACAAAGATCTTGTAACCACAACCCTAAATGGGTTTCCAACATTTTGGATTCCTTTTGTACAAGGAGTGTGTGCAAGAAGCAAGTTACCCAAGTTTGATAAGTTACAGGCAGATTGCACACACAAAGAATCTAGACTTGTAGACCAACAAAAGAGATTAATTATTGACGAAGTGGAAGCTTTTACAGCTCAAAAGAACAAAAGAAGTTCGTTCAGGAAGAACAATAAAGAACCTAACTTCGTAAAAGTTCCAGATAAGAAGGAAGATGTTTCAAAGATCAGATGCTACAACTGTCAAAAGTTGGGACACTTTTCATATGACTATCCTCAAGGAAAAGGGAAAAGAAAGTATCAAGCACATGTGGCAGAGGAAGAGGAATCTCCTCCCTCAAAGAAAGCTTTAGTAGAAATTGAGGATTATGTACTTTAAATTGAAAATAGTTGATCTGAAGGAAGATAGCAAATGGTGGAGTCTGTGGAGCCTCCCCACACAAAAACAAAAGATAAGTATTCATGGTTATTTTTAGTATCTTGTTTACTTTAATGCTTTATCATTACAAGTTAGATTTTTGTGAGAATGTTAATTAACCTCGTTTTATTTCAGTGTCTATGCAGACTAATCAAAGAAGAGGATAAAGAAAGAGACAAAATATTTATTTCAGCCAATCAATCAGTATCCAGTATTTATATAGGAGCAGGAGGCTCCTAAAGATGCATAACAGAAATGTTCAAGATGAAGAGAAAGATGGATACTAAGATATAGTTGATGAGATGCAGGTAACTGCAAGTTGCTCCAGTACCGTTCTTATAGATCCAGAGGGAGTAGGTTGATCCAGTATGAAGTCAGAAAGAAAGAAATGTTCTAACTCAAGAAGGCACCCAGGATATTACAGAAGAGAACTTCAAGGATGATGATTACAAGCTCTTAGTTTGGTGCAAGAGAGAGCTATGTCTCCAAGTTCGAAAAGGAGGATCGTGATTTGGTGCAGTGAGGAAAGCAGATGGATGGTGCCCAGCAGATGGGTAGCATGATATTATACCATGGAAAGATTTTGGACCACAAGAGATTTTTTCAGATCCCATAGCTAGACCTTCATAGAGAAGGAATGAGAAATCCCACAGGTAGACCTTCATAGAGAAGGAAAAGAGAAGAGACCTTCTGTAATGTTCCCAAGCCAATTTTTTCGCTTGGAACACTAACTGACCACTCATTTACTTGTTTGTTGGTGTGTGTTTGTAGGTTGGCCTCTCAAGTTTTAGCCTTAGGGTTATATTCAATTATTAAGCACAGATCTAAAGATATACTCAATGAAAATACAAGATCTAACCAGTACACAAGATATGGAACCAAATAGCATAGATTTGACCTTTATTATTATGAAAAGAAAGAACTTGATACAAAGTGGATGCAGATCTAGAATAACATCAGATGGCTCCAAGAGATATAATATGAGCTACTACAAAATGCTCCTGATAAGACAATAAAAGCCTACAAAGGCTGGATATACAATGAAGGCCAATACAAGAAGAACCAGGGTCAAGTCCAAACCCCCCCTGGTTGATGGCACATCCTGCTGAAGAGATAGGAAGACCAAGATTTCGGCCCAGCTGAAGGAGATCTCCAAATAGTACTAAACTTCACAGAAAGATAGATCGGGGCAAGTAGAAGCCCTCCCTGAAGTCTCAAGCCAAGATGCCAAGATCTACCCCTCCAAACTGCTGAAACCCTAATCTAGATTGCGCCCTCCTGAAGACTGTCAAACTCAATATTTCGGCCCTGATGAAGGAAGCCTCCAAATACCCTGAAAATCTCTAGAAAGATAGATCAGGCTACCACAAGCTGCTGGGAGAAGTCTCAGGGTCAGATTTGAGATATAACCCTTCCAAACTGAACAGATCTGAATCACAGTTGTGCCCTCCTTCTCTCAAAAACGTCCCAAAGCTCCAGATAATAATCTAGCAAGCATAACACTCCCAAAATACTCCAAATCTGATGAACAAGGCCCTACAAGTAATACCCAGGTGCTAGAATGTCAATAGAACCTGTCACTAAGCTGGATCGAACTCCTCTCCAAGAAATGATGCGCCACTGCTGGAAAACCCTCAAGGGTACGACCTGCTTCCCTCCTGAATCGATGATGGTACCTGCGAATACTATAGAATGGTGTGGGTGGAGTGTTTCATCCCCAAAACCAAGCTTGGAACAAGGTGAGTGGAATCTTTCACCACTGAGTTGTTCTCTAGGGTTTGTATTCTCAAAACCCTCAAAACTGTGTGCTCAAGAGCCCAATAGCCAAATGCAATAATATCCAAGATGAAATGAGAGGTGCGCCCTAGGCTTTCCTTTATACCTCTTTCTGTTTCTCTGTTGAGTTAAGTTAACCCTTAGGTTCAACTCCTAACTCAACCTCAAGCGCTCTATTCCTCCAGTGAGTTACTTTTTACCTTTTTCAAGTCAACTTCAAAATATAACATTGAGTTAGCTGACCTTTTCCCATGTTGCATGAGAGTATGGTCTAGTAGGGATGACTAGACCACTAAGTCTCTCCAAACCTCTTCATAGAGAGGTGGGGGACATTACAGTCTCCCCTGCTAGAAATTGCTTGTCCACAAGCAATTCCGAACATGTTTCCTGTATCACCTGTTCATTCTCCCACATGGCATCCTCAATGGGCAAGTCCTTCCACTTGATTAAGTATTCTTTGATGCTCCTCCTCCAGAGTTTCTTCTCCCTAACCTCCAATATTTCCTCTGGCACTAGTAGCAATTGCCCCTCTTCGTCTAAAGGTGGCAACACCTCAAGTGGGGTGATGTGTTGGCCGATGGCCCTCTTTAGGCATGACACATGGAAAACGTTGTGTATCTTGCTACCTTGTGGGAGCTCAAGCTCATAAGCCACGATCCCTACCTTTTTGTTGATCCTATAGGGCCCAAAGAACCGGGGTTGGAGCTTTTCTGCTCCACTCCTTTTGATAGAGGCCTGTCTATACAGTTGGAGCCTTAGGTAGACCAAGTCACCAACCTCAAAAGTACGCTCTACCTGGTGTTTGTCTGCTTGGACCTTCTGTTGGTTCTGTACCCTTTGTAGATGATCCTTCAATTCCCTAAGTATATTTTGACTCTGCTGCACCCAATCTTGTACCATCGGAGCTTTGCTATCACCAAAAGCAATCTCTACGAAAGAGAGTGGGTCATAATTGTACAACGCCCTGAATGGAGTCATGCTTATGGACATGTGATAAGTGGTGTTGTAATAGTATTCCCCTAGGTGTAGCCACCTCACCCATGCCTTCTGTTGCCATGCTACATAATTCCTGAGGTATCCTTCTACCCATTTGTTGACTATTTCGGTCTGCCCATCAATCTGAGGATGATAACTAGTGCTAGGGGTCAAGGTTGTACCAACCATCCTGAATAACTCCTGCCAAAAGGTGCTCATAAATCGGCTATCCCTGTCACTAACAATGGTTTTGGGTAGGCCATGTAGTCTGAAGATCTCTCTAAAGAATAATTCGGCCACCTGTGTTGCACTGAAGTCTGTAACAATGGAGAAGAAGTGTGCAAATTTAGTCAACCTGTCCACCAATACGAAAATACAATCCTTACCCTGTGCCCTTGGAAATCCTGTGATGAAGTCCATGGAGATGCTCTCCCATTTGTGCTTTAGGATGGGTAGAGGTTGTTGCAGTCCTGCTGGATGAGTGTGCTCATCCTTATTTTCCTGGCAAGTAGTACACTCCTTGATGTGACTCATCACATCCTCTTTGAGGCCCTTCCATGAGAACCTTTCCCTTACCTGCCTGTATGTTTTTCCAGTCCCTTGGTGCCCTACCTCTGGTGAATCATGACATGCCTGTAGTATCTTGGCCTTGAAGGTTGACTCAGGAACCAAGAAGATTCGACACTTGTAGTAGATGATGTCATCTATGACTTTGAAGTTATCATCCTGTATTTGCCCATCCATTAACTGACAAGCCAACTGATTTTTGGAATATTCCACCAAGAGGTGGGCCTTCCAGTCAACTGATATATCTGTCATGGCATAAACTAATGGCCTCCAGAATAAAGCATCTGCAACTATGTTGTTTTTCCCTTTGACAAACTCAATGTCAAAGTCATAGGCCTGTATTTTGCTGACCCATTTTCTGCTGCCTCTCATTTAAGTCCTTCCGTTCCAAGAAGTACTTAAGGCTGCTATGATCTGATTTCACCACAAATCTTGCACCTACCAAGTATTGCCTGAATTTGGCCAAAGCGTGCATGATAGCAAGCATCTCTTTGTCGTAGATGGTGTAAAGTAGCTCAAGGCCCCTCAATTTTTGGCTCTCATAGGCAAGAGGGTGCCTATTCTGCATCAGTACGACCCCAATGCCTTCTCCAGAGTCATCACACTCCAATGTGAAGGGTTGGCCGAAATCTGGTAAGGCTAACACTGGGCATGTGCTCATTCCTTTCTTCATCCTGTCAAATGTAGATTGTGCCTCTTCAGTCCACCTAAAAGCTCCTTTCTTAGTTAGATCGGTGAAAGGTGCACAAAGTTGGGAGAACCCCTTGACGAATCCCCTGTAATAGCTGCAAATACTAAGAAATCCCCTCAACTTTGTAAGAGTTTTAGGTGTGGGCCACTCAACTATTGATTGGATCTTCTCCTGATGTACCTATACCCCCTTAACTCCAATGATGTGCCCCAAGTAGAGGACCTCTGTCATCCCAAATTCACATTTGTACTCCTTGGCATACAAGGATTGGCCCTCCATGATAGTTAAGATCTGTTCCAAATGCTGAAGGTGTTCCTCCCACGTCTTGCTATAGATTAGCAAGTCATCAAAGAACACAAGAAGATGCTTCCTCAACTGCTTGTTGAAGACGTGGTTCATACATGACTGAAATGTGGTTGGTGCATTGGTTAATCTAGATGGCATCACTAAGAATTCATAGTGGCCGTAGTGACACCTGAAGGCAGTCTGAGGGATGCCCTCCTCCCTCATTTTGATTTGATGGTAACCAGAGCGCAAGTCAATCTTTGTGAAGTAAACAACCCCATGGAGCTCATCCAATAGCTCATCAATCCTCGGAATGGGATACCTGTTCTTGATAGTCTTCTTGTTTAGTGCCCTAAAGTCAATGCACATGCGCATGGTTCCATCCTTTTTCTTGACCAGTACCACTGAAGAGGCAAAAGGGCTGGAACTTGGTCTAATGTGACCCATATCTAAGAGCTCTTTGATCACCTTCTCTATTTTGTCCTTGTACTTCTTTTGGTGTTTGTAAGGCGTGGTGATGACTGGTTTTGCCCCTTCTTCCAACTCGATGATATGCTCAAATCCTCTATCTAGTGGTACTCCCGGTGGAATGGGTCCAAACACCTTACTGTGTTTGTCAATGATCCTCTGGATCTCTGGTGCATAGTGAACCTTCCCTTTTTTGTCCACACGTGCCGAAATCTTGCACTCAGCAGCATATACAATCTCCTCCCTCCTGAAAATGGCTTCCATACACTTTGCTGTGACTACCCTGGTTGTGTTTCCTGTCATGCCTCTAAGAACTACCTTTCTTCCACTCTCCTCTGTGAAAGACATCTCCATGGTCTTGTAGTTGGTGGTTGTTATCCCCGATATCTAGGGATAACTAGGAGATCATGTCTCGAGGCCCACATGGTCCTAGACATGGAGTACCGAGAGCAGGAGTGACTTGAGCATGGCCCTGGAGGGCCCATCTTTCTTCTTCTTGGCCAGACCTGTCCTGTCAGCAGTACCAG
>ML776967.1:1826696-1842168 GCA_009831015.1 Picea engelmannii | reverse complement strand
CTTCAGAACTCTTCCCTCTAGTCCTTAGCCTTCCTCCTTCAACCCTTGCGTCCTTCACTTTTGACTCCATTTACCCTCTAAGGCACTGATCTAAAGTCCTCCAACGTTGAAGTGAAACTTGATTACAACACTCTCAAAACCCTAACTAACTTACTAACCCTAAGTGCTGTCGTCATCCTTGGTTATTACATCTTTAGTGCAACAACATTTTGTCTTAAGAGCAATTGAATGGTGGTTTAGGCATTAATTGAATAAGGTGTTGATTGGTTACATTGAATGCTACATTGTTCCAATATTTATGGTGAAGTGTTGTAACTTTTCATTGATATTGATAAACATTGACTTCGTCAACATTTATTGTTAATTGCTTATATGTATTTATCAGATAGTCTTATAAAGTACTAACCCATTGAAATAGCTTGCATATATCAGTTTGTTGTTGCTTTGTTCCGGGCAGGTACACTTCTTTGGGGGTTCTACTTCTTAAATTGGCCTTTGGCCGGACTATCTGTTTGGGTGGTGACTTGTGAAGGGGGAAAACCTTATCTTTATCTTATTAGCCTTTTGCCTCTTCAAAATCCCAGGTCACCGGGGACGTCTCCCCTAGGCCTAACCTCCCTAAAGAGAAAGAACCATCCCATTGTGGTGACATTGGGTGGGATTGGTTCCTGTTATGCCAGTTTGGCTTTCTATCTTGTAGCCTTTTATCCTGGCTACAAACTGTGCGATAACAGGCACAACCCCCCCTAGGTCAAGCTCTGCCAGGGTGCCTCTGGTGGAACGTCCTCCTCTTCTTCGGTGCAAAGCCTCTGGTACATCCCTGTCCTGTCTCTATCCCCTGATGGGGTCTCAGCATCCATCTGGTGGGCTCTTCAGCCCCATGCAGGTCCGAGCTGATCATCTCCCCATGTGTACTGGTTCAAAATGGTACCTGTCCGTCGGGCATGATCCTGCACATCAACAACTACACCCTCCATGGGCTCATAAGTCACAGGGATCATAGCAATTTCAATCACATCTCATCATCAATATTATTAAACATGTGCATAAAATCCCTAATACCTCAGTTAAAAACTCAAAGACATTACACAAGCCTGCAATACAAGTTTGGAGAAAATGACAGGGCATCCTATTGGGCTAGTGTCCACTGGAAGAGGAAAGTTTCTGGAAGAGACCTCATTTGAGCCATGTAAGTGGGTGATGTGGAGAAGGGATGTTCAGGCAAGTGGGTGCAGTGAGAGCAGAGGATGCAAAGCTTTACCTGTGGGTGCCTTTGTAGAAGGCGAGCTGCACCTGTCATGGATGCAAATTTTTCCAAGCCCATGCCTTTTATTTTTTATTCTTTTATTGCTTTTTGTTCAAGAGGATAATCAGGGGACACTACCCTGGCGTGGTGACCAGTGGTGGCAGCGTTACCCACAAGTATTTTCACAAAAATGAGAAGGTTGGCTCGCGATGAGACCGCATTTCCCTTGTCCATGCAACCAAGGGTCACTACCCTAGCGTGGTAACCAGCTGGTGGTAATGTCATACTGCTAGGTAGCCATGGACCTAATAGGCTGGCCCGTGATGAGACCCCCTATCCTCTGACTACGTCTTGTTTTATTATTTCTTACGGGTCCCTCTTGTTTCTTGCTAAGAAGCCTTTTATTGCTTTCTCAGGGATCCCTGGGCGAAGCATCTCGAGGTTTTATTCTTAGGCTTTTATCTTTTGCCAGCTTGCTTTTACCTTCTGGGACTTTAGCCCCTTCTTCCCACGAGATAAGGTGCAATCCTGAAAATAGGTCAACCAAGTGCCTGGACAAGTGTAATGGGGCAGGTGAGCGGGAAGCAAGATGAAAAGGTGATGCTATGATGGGAATGGACGATGGCTTTTCAGAAATCCCCCCAGTGGAAAACCGGAACCTACGGACACAGGCTTACTAGGGCATCTTGTCAATCCCCCCAGACATGGTCAAGTGGGCAAGTATAAGATCCAAGCATTTGTTAGAAACAGAAGGAATTAAATGCACATATTCAAAGGTTTTGAAGATCAGAGTGACACATACCATGATACCCGGACTCATTACCTCATGGAGCAAGAACCATCTCAGACACAAGACCACGCCGATGGTGATGGATGTTGTTGCTGCTGACAAGGTAGAGGCGCTGAAAGGGAGAAAAGATGGGCCCTCCAGGGCCATGCTAAAGTTGATCCGGCTCTCGGTACTCCATGTCTAGGACCTGTGGGCCTCGAGACATGATCTCCTAGTTATCCCTAAAAGTGAGGGATAACATCTGGCTCCAACTCGGGGACATGTGCTCACTGTAGAGCGCATGAGAACCTCGACATCTCTGGCATAACCTGCATACGTGCTTGATCTCAATAGAAAACATTAGTAATCGATTGGGGTGGTAATGCCACCCCAACATATATATGTATATAAAACAAAACTGGAATAACGCAATCATAAGTGTGAAAGTGAAAGAAACTAACATGCAATGCAAATGGTATAATACATGGATGCAAAATGCCTACCTACTTACCTGCACTTACCTGCGAAGTCAGGTTCCCCCGCCTTGGTGGGGTTTGAGGAGGTGCACGCTGATAGGTAATGGGTGCCTTCTTCCTTCCAAAGTGGACAAATAATAGGAGTCATCGACTGATTCTCTTCCAACTTTGAAAGGTCCGAGCCATGATTGAGTGCTTCTTTTGACATTGGTTGGCTCTCCCTTCTGGGTGTCCCGCATCCACACTATGTCTCCTTCCTTATACTTTCTGATCTTGTACTTGGTTGTTCCTTGAACAACCCTAGTGTATTGTGCTGAGGGAGGAGGGTGGGACTTTGCCGTAAACACTTCCTGCTGGGATGGATGAATCTGTAAATCATCTTCTGCCTTCTTTAGTATTTTTACAGTCCCAGCTTCCTTGTCTTTGTACTTGTCTAGGAGTTGTTGGTATTCCTCTTTCTTTGGCCATTGAATCTGATCAAAGTCTTCCTCTGTTGCAAAAGGCATATCATTTGGTGAATATTCATGAAGACTTTGTATGATTTCGTCATGTGCTTTGTCATCTTTAGTAGAATCGTTGAGTTCTTGCACATGAGTTGTAGTCACAGGTACATTCGGGAGACGACCAATGGTTCCATCTTTCAAGGGTATGTTTTCATGAGTAAGGTCCATCTCAAGAGTACCACCAAGTGTTGAGGCAAACTTCCTAGACAATAGCATCCCCCATACATCTGGGACGTCCACGACCACTATGTCCATGTGGATAATCTTCTCGGGGTATTCCTTAAGGCAAACTTGGACGTTCTCAATCACCCCATGTGTGGGTATGGCTTTAGATTCAAAACCACACGTTTCTGTAAGGTCGTGTGACTTTCAAGCCTATATGCTGCATGACCTTGAGCGACATCATGTTAGCCCCGACCCTTGAGTCTAGCATGCAATTGTTGAGGCTCTTGTTATTCATTATCAAGGTCATGAAGAAAGGTGGATGTTCATCATATTGGACCCTAAAGTGATTGGCTTGCAACATGATAGGAGGGTCCATGGGTCCATCTGATCCTTGGAAAAAATTGTCAAATCGTTCTTTGATAGATGGCACCTTGATGACTTCTTTCAAGGGATGGTTACATGCATCTTGGATAGTGCCCCTTCAAAATCAAAGTTCAAGTCAACCCTTTCAGTTTTGGATGTCTTAGGAAGGAGTACATCCAAAGGTGGGGGTTTTGTTTGGTCAGTGAGAGGTTGGTTCAACTTCTTTCTTCTATACACTTGGAATTCTTGTTTCTTCAATTTTTCTTTTGTTTCCTGGTCTAGGTTGTTTATTATCGCCATTCTAGCCAACTTGGTTGCTTCTTTCATGCCCTCCTGATGCTCTTCAACGGTGATATTTATTTGAGGGCCTCTCATGATGTGTCCTATATTGTTCACCTGTTGATGGCCATCATTGTTGTAAGGACATTCATGCTCCCAATGTGCTTCACTGCACTCCAAGCACCAAGGGTTTTCATCCACAACATTTGTACGGGCTAAGGTGTTTGGGACTTCCTGATCATTCTTTGGTTTATAAAATTGGTTCCCCTTTTGAAATTGACCCTTGTACGGGATCCTAGGTGCTTGGCTTTGGGATCTCTCCAAGTTGACGATTCTACTCATCATTAGCTCTTGATTCTTTATGATGCCATCCATGGAGGCTTGCAATTTTGCCATATTGGCGCAAAGGTCTGAAGAAGGTTCGGTATTGTGGACTATTTTTGGTTTGGTGTCCATCTTCCCCCTTGGATTTGTGAAAGGCTCAAGCTTAGATGAATGGAGGTTGCCCTCAATTTTAGTAGCCATCTCTTGAGCTTCTTGGATTGATTGGGGGTTTTTGTCCCTGAGAAGATACCCTAGTTGGCCATTAAAAGACTTGGTGTAAATATGAGCAAGATAATCACAGTTTGGATGATGGCTTGCAGGGATCTTTTGCAACAAGGTTTCAAACCTAGTATGGAATTCTCGAATAGATTCATTCTCATGCTTCCAAAGGGAGTTCAACCTGGTAAGAAGCATGTTGGGGTCTTCTTTGATACTCCATCTTTTGAGAAAGGCTTCTTCTAGTTTGTCCATGGTTTTAATACCACCAACGGGAAGGCTTAGGTACCAACGCCTTGAAGCATCAAGGAGTGTAGCGGAGAACAACTTCATTACTAAGTCTTCAGCATCATCACTAATGGGATGAAGCTGAAAAAATGCCCAAAAATTACTCATGTGCTCTTCAACACTGATTGCATCAGTACCGAAAAACTTAGGTAACCACTTTTCATACTTGGGTGGCATCTGCCTAGGGTAGCATGGTATGGCTGACATGTCTAGTGGTTTGAAAAGAGTAGATGGACATCGTCTTTGGTTGTTAGGCGGGTTCGTTGTATTGGTCTGAGTTCCTGAACTAGGCATGGTTTTCAAAGGAAGACTTCCCCCAAAGAGTGATTTTACAACAGGAGAGTTTTGGGGAGGCTTTCTTCTGAAGGATATAGGAGGATTATTGTACCTCCTTGTAGTTTGTGGATTCGCCAGATAATTTGCTTGAAACTATCAAAAGAAAAGGGAAAACACCTAAGGTGGATTCGCCCGGTAAGCTTGTAAGATAAAGGCTCTAGAGGCAAGGCTTATCGAAAGTTGTCGTCTTTGAGGGAAGTTTGACTCGGTGTTCCCCAACAACGGCGCCAAAATGTTATCACCCTGTTTGTAGTAAGGATAAAAGCTAGATATGAAGAGGCAAACTGGCGTAACTGGAACCAATCCTACCCAATGTCACCTCGATAGGATGGTTCTTTCTGTTTAGGGACGTAAGGCCAAGGGGAGACGTCCCTGGTGACTTGGGGTTTTGAGAAGGCAAAGGATTGTAAGACAAAAGGTAAATTCCCCCCCTCACAAGTCACCACCGGGTAGATAGTCCGGCTAATAGCCAATAAAGAGAAGTATAACCATAAAATAGAGATGCACCTACCCGAAACAAAGCAACAAGAAACAGATATATGCAAGCTTACTCACTTGCTTAGTACTTCATATAATCAATGACTATCTGATATATATAAGCAATTGAATAATAAATATTAACGAAGTCAATGTTTATAAAATAGCAATGATGCACAATGTCACTTCTTCAATAAATGCTAAGAAAACATGGCATTCAATGTAACAATCAATACTTCATTCAAGTAATGCCCTTAAATAACCATTCAATTGCTCACAAGTAGGATGATAGCTGCACAATGATGTTAATGGCAAGAGATAACAACAACATTTAGTTAGTAGGGTTAGTCTTAGGCTAGGGTTAGAATAGTTAGGGTTTCATTCAAAGTATTTGAGAGTGGTTTTGATCATAGTACTCACAAACTAGGTCTTAGATCAGTGCGTTCCTAGGGTAAATGGAGTCAAAAGGAGGATGCAGGAGCTGAAGGATCAAGGAAGATAGTAAGGCTAAGGACTGGAGAGTCAAGCCTTGAGGTGTTGCTATGGCAAGGCCTCAAGGTCAAAACCCTAGGGGAGAGAGGCTCACTTCGGTGTAGGGGAACTAGGCCTCAGTTCTCTCTCGTCCTTCCTTAGGTCACTAGCAAAAACGACTAGCTGAAAATGGCATAAGACTAAGACAAGAGGGTTTTGCAGGGAACATGTTGCTATAGCAAGGCTTTACCAGCAAACCCTAGAAAAAACGACTCATCAAAGTGTAGGGTAACTAGGCCTTGATGCATCTTCTTCTTCTTAGCTTAGAAAAGTAAAATGGCTAGCAAAGAAGAGGGGGATAAGAGTGTAGCTAAGGCTAGGCTCTTTATCTCTTCAAATGATGGCTGAAAATCTTGATGGGGACACGAGACAAGGACCTACAATGTATGCTTTTCACCTAGGGTTTATTCAACAAATCATAACAATATATGTAAGAAATAACAATAAACCATTCAATTAAGAAGTTTTGCAGATATTCACTTACTTTCACCAAGAAATAGCATAGCAAACCCTAGTTGTAACACCTTCCATCAAGAAATATGCCAAAAAAGCCAATAGAAATCCAAAAACTCCTTCCTTCAACAAATGCGCCTCACAATTTCAGCCAAGAACCCAAGTGTAACGCAAATTTCAGACCTCACTAATGAGTGAGTGAGAGATGATGAAAAAATGAGAGTAAAAACCCTCAAATTATACTGCACCATGACCTAATTTCACTTTTAGGTCATAAAAAGGTCGACAACGCCAAAATACTAAAAATCATACTGTTTTACATTAAATGCTTAAAATCAAACCCTAATCAAGCTAAAGAGAGACGTCATGCCCCTTTTAGGGTGACGTTAGCCCCTTCTAGGGCAAATGCAACATCATGGAGCAAAACGTTAGCCCTCCTTGGGCTTCTCCAACCTACCACACGTGCCAACACTACCAAATCTGCCTCCCAAGACGTCCACAAGGATGGATGAAGTCATGATCATCATGGGTGACGTCCTGGGCCTTCCAGTGTCAACTTGAAAAACTGTAAAGAGCATAAACTGTATAGTCCTAGATCTAGGATGCCACGCAGGGCGAGAATCCTGTAAGCTAAACTTTCCATGCAGAATTCAAAAAACTGAAAGGAGCAAAAATTGTATAATCCTAGAGCTAAGAAGCCACGCAGGGCGAGAACCTTGTAAATTATAATGTCTGGAGACATTAAAAAATTAGGAAACCTGAGCAAGTTGAAATTATCCAGAGCTGGGGTCGGGCCTCTGCTCGTTCCTTTGGTTTGGCACAGTGTCCTTACCCAGAGTCCCTGTGTCCAGGATAGTTTGTCATAGATCCCGTAGAAGAGACATCAGAAGCTCCTTGCGACGAATCCGGTCATCTTCCCTGTTTTGCAACTCTTTGATGGCACCATTGACGTCCAGAATTGAGCGCTTGATGAAATCCAAAGAGTCCTTCAAAGGTTCCAACCCAGGGCACCATGAGCAAGCAATTGGGGGCGGAGGGTGTTGACTGCCTATTCAACTAGGGGGTCAACTCCATGTACCATGAAGATATGCATCATCAAATGAAAATAAGTCGAAGACTGTTTGGTTCTACAGGGCATTTTTTGCTCCAGCACACAATTTTGTAAGCGGGATTCCTGCACCCCTGCGTAGGTTAATATTGTAATAGGTTTGCATGGATCATAGTTAGGTCAGTTGCCTTAGGATTTCTTCATTAGGAGAGTTCCTTTCACTGAGTTTTTTTAATCCTCAGGAGGTTAATTTGGCCTAACCAACCTTATTAATCTCCCTTGAGTTTTTCACTCCCACTAGCAATAAATCCTCCAAAGTGGTGAAAGGTGTTCTAATGAAGTCGTTCTAGAGTAGCTAGTGTTTAGGAACTATGTAAATGACCATGTAAGACAACACACAATGTTTCATGATTTTCAGTCGAGTCTAGATAGGTTGTTTTTAATTAATTAATTTTTCCTAAGGTTGAGAATTAAATTAATTAATTAATTTTGGGTAATTTATGTAAAACTTAGGTCCCTGGGCTTTTGATAGGGGTATTTGTACTCAAAATACATGTAATGAGACCCCCTACACCCTTGGACCAAGTTTCAGCTCAGTCGGACAAGTTTTGTTAGGATTTTGTCCACTTAGGAGCCTTAGTCAGATAAAAACAATTTTAATTGCTATACCCAAGACATGGGAAAATGTCATTTTTGTAATAATTGGTCAAGTAAGGTAAAGTAAAAGTGACAATTGATGAGAGGGACCCCACATAACCTTTCCTTACCCTTTCCTAACCTTACTTACCCATTTACCCACTCATTTAATTAAAACCCCCTTGGGATTTGTGCCCCCATATGGGGAATACGTCCCCCTTCCCACGTGAGATTTGGAAACTCCCTAAATTGAAGCGTGGGTCCCTCCTTTCACATATGCACCTTCCCTTTGACCATCCACATCACCATAAGAGTGTGTCTGACACACTCCACCCACACTCCTCATGAAAGCTCATGCTTTCCTCTTCAAACCCACGCCCTCTTTAGAAACTTACACCCCTCTCTTGGAAAAAAGGTGGAAACATCTCCAAGAAAGTAGAAGTTTTCTTTGAAAGCAATACGTGGGCCTCCCTTGGACCAATTCGCCTCCTTTGTGTAGCCACCTCACCTCTCCACTCACCTCACGTACCAATTTCTCCTTAAACTAAAAGCCTCACGCTTTCTTTCCTTCAGCTCATGTGTGGTTGTATTTTTGACAAGTGTCAAAGATCCAAGAGGGATCTCCTTAGCATCTCATGCTATTTAAGAGACCTCTCACTCCCTCATTTATTCACCATTCTTCATAGTATTGTTATGCTACCAAATTCTCTCTCTCTCTCTCTCTCTCTCTCTCTCTCTCTCTCTCTCTCATTATTGTCACGTTGCTTCGCTGGTTTTGGTTCTTGAAGAGCTTGGAGCAACTTTGTTGCTACAACCTCTTCCCATTGGATAATAGAAGAAATAGCTTTGGAGGAACTGTGGCGTTCAAGATTAGTCTGGATGTGCCACTTATTTATGAGGTGATATTGCTCATTGCTTTCAATGTTATTGTGTTATTAAGTAGTATTGCTAAAGTAAAACTATGTTTGCTTGGCTAGGATAAGTAAAACTATGTTTTCTTGCCTATATGCTCTGTATTCATTTTTAATACTAACTGTGTTGTATTATTGATGTATGCATCCCATTGTCTACTTTTATTTCACAGTTTATTGGAAGTTTTGCAGGTTATTTCAAAGGAGTTGTTGGGATAAGTTCAAGGACGAATTTACCCTCATCTTCACTTAAACTTCACAAGCATTTTCTGTTCTTCTTCCTCCTTCTATCACATTCAGTTTTTTGTATCTAACTTGCTTAGATAGATCAATTTAATCAATATAAAATTCTGGTTTTCGTATGTGGGAAGTTTCTGTTGAAAAACAAAAATTTCATAACTTTCTTGAGTGTGTTGCAGCTCAAATCAGCAAGCAATAACTTGCTGATTTTTGCAGGCTCTAGCCAAGCTAAGGGTACATTCTGCCCAAATTCAAGCACAACACACCTTCCAATACCTCCCTTCAAGAGTGGTAACCGTTTATCTTCTTCTCTTCCTTCTAAAACACTGTAAGCAAGCCCAAAGGAGTGTACCCAAGTGGCTTGCCTTCTTCATTTCAGTTTTTGCTTTGCAAGTCTTAGATTAGTTTTCTTTTCGGTTTTTCTTGCATAGCTTAACTTGTTTAGTTGATGATATCTACATGCATGTGTAAAGGATAAAATAATCTAAAGTAGATCTCACATCTAGATGCTAGCTTAGAGCCCGTGGAGGCATAGTGGATCTTTTGCTTCCGTCATTGCTTTGCATGCAAGTCATTTACATTTTCAGTACTTAATTCATCTACATGCATGCAAACACTGATATCTTAAAGGATTAAGTAATCGTTTTTCAATTTCGCAAGTTACTTTCAGTTCTTAAACTTTACATGTGCAATCTCATAATCTAAGAACTTAATCCTTAATTTCGGTTTTGGGTCCCCAAGGCCCTTTCCGGAAATTAAAATTTAACTTGCAATCTATTTGTTTAAAGGCTTCATCCTTCACAATCGTCATTTTCAGTTTCACAAGCATTTTCAGTTATTAACATTTACATGCAATAACTTCATAACTTAAGGACTTGACTTGCAATTTCACTGTTTAAGAGTTCACACTCATATCTTTCAGTTTCAGTACTTTGACACTTTTTGAGCAAGCTACAAGCACTCAAACACATCGCAATACTTAGCTCATAGTTTAATAATTAATTTATTAGACTTAATAGGACACCATTACCAACCATCTTCGCCATTTAAAACGGGGTCGGAGGAAGGCAACAGAAGGTGCTAGGCCGGGGACGGTCTCACGGTGCACGACGTCCTTTCCGGGAGTACTCTGATCTTAGGACTGACCTGTGAAACTAGGGTGGGCCTCGTTGCCTAACTTCTTGAGTATCCAGCAGTCACTTGGTAATGAGGAAAGTTTTGGGTTGACACTTAGATAGGATTAAAATAAATCTCATATAATCACCTAAATTAATCCTTGGTCTACAACATTGGCTATTTAATTTTATACTTGCAAGAACACTAATCTCATTATCTTTATATCTCATGCAAGTGATTTTATGTGTTGTGGAATAATCATCTAAGTGGTTACATCTTTCATCTGGAGCACTTTATCTTTCAAGCGTTTCATCTTTATTGTTGTTCCTGTATTTGTGGTGTGATCCTTCAAGAAGTTGCGCATCCACCTGGAGGCACTCTCTTGACTGGGTCTTGAGTGCTTTGCGTCTTTATGCCATTGATAAGCAGTCCAATAGAATTCTATCTATTGTGAGCATGCTTGGCTTGATGTGCTAATGGTTATTTCATCTTGAGTATCTTCTTTTCCTGCACATTTCAAGCAACTTGTTAGTATTGTATATCTTGTATCTAGTTTAGTCTAACTCTGTATATCTGATATATTCTTTTGTATCTAGTTGTATCTATCTTGTTGTAACATTTGTAAACTAGTAATTCTTTTGTAACGAATCCTCCTTCAATCTAGTTGACCCCTTGCCCAATCTTAGGTACTAGTCTTAGTTGTCCTAGGAAAAGGCCTGACTGTTCATACTTTATTGTTGCATCTTGCATTTGCTGCTTAACATCATAGGCTAGATTCCCCTTGACCTTTTAATGAATTAAAACCAAATCCTAGAACATTAAACGTTAATCTCATCTAGTAACTAGGGTCTACCCCCCTTGGCTTCCCTAGGAGTTAGCCTAAACGGAAGAGGTTCAAGTCAAAGTGACAGCGTGGACTTTGAACCTAGACATTGTGCCTCCGAGGACACACTAAGTGAGCAGGACTTAGCTCATGTCTGCAAGTGTGTATAAGGACGACAACAGAGGGGGTGGAGGAAAATCAGAGGACGAAGAGGGGGAGGCGGGAGAGGGGAGGGGGGAGGACGAAGAAGAGAGAGGGGCGGTCGGACTGGGGGGAGCGGAGGATGGAGGGCGAGGTGGAGGGCTCAGGGTTGAGCTTTGGAGCGAAGTCCAGGGAATTGCCATGGCTATCGAACCACTTAACTCTACAAGCATACAGAGAAGACAAGGGAGGTAATTCTGGTGTAGTGGCACATTCAGGAGGGTGGTTCGAAGAGATGGCGCGAGTTGAGACATGGGGGAGCTCCGGAGTGGAGGCACGAGCAGAGTCCCGAGGCAAGCTTTGAGGAGATTGCTTGCCATGGCCCCTCGAGCCTCTGCCTCTTGCTGCGTACTAGGCCGCCCCCCGCTTAGACTTACCCCGAAGGCGAGGCATCGAGAGATAAACAGAGAACCAAAGGTGGAGCTCGAGGCAGCAGTTGAGCGAAAGAGAAGGTTCGAGCCAGAACCAAGAACAAATGCAAACTGAAGGATGAGTGCGAGGCACCGGAGGCCGAGAGTGCAAATGACGGTTAAAGGGAGGAGGAAGCTCGAACCAGAGCCAAAGAAGGATGCAGTCTGGTGGACGAGGGCAAGACGCGGGAGGCCGAGAGCTCAAATGAGCCATGGCTTTCCAGAGCTCGGGCCAAAAACCACTGATTCGGGTGAGGTGATGGGACTGAGCCTGCATCCAGCCCATCGCAATTATCGTTCCCGCGAGCTAGAGCGCCATGGCATTAAATTGAACTGAATGCAAATGAATGCGGGGGTGCGTCGAACAAGGTTTTAAATGCATGGAGTAAAGGCTGAGGTGAGTGCGGGCTGAATTGGCACGTTGTGGCGTGGGTTGTGGCCAGGTGTCCGCACGACTGTCCATCCACTCATCAAATCCGATAACACCCCATCCAGGGGACATTTGTAGAAATTATTAATATCACAACATTTTCGCAATGTTCCACCAAGTTTCCGGGACAGGGGAGCGTGGGAGTAGGGAGACACACATGGGGGACGTGTGGGAGAACCCAAAAAATTTAGGAAAATTCAGGGGGGACAGGGGGGCGTCGGGGTCCCCATCTCTAAAATTATAAAAATAAAAATAATAATGATAAAA
Source organism: Picea engelmannii (assembly GCA_009831015.1). Lineage (NCBI taxonomy): Eukaryota > Viridiplantae > Streptophyta > Pinopsida > Pinales > Pinaceae > Picea > Picea engelmannii. The sequence continues at coordinate 1,829,660 of ML776967.1, read as the reverse complement.
TCCCAACAATAACAATTCATCCCATGCAAATTCATCATTGTGCAATCCAGTGGAAACGCGATAATCCTGCCAATCCAAAAATCCTGAAAACTATTAAGTCTGCTGAATTATAAATGGGATATGAAATTCTAATTTCTCCATATAAGGTCTGATGAGGTTGGAACCACTCCCAAACATCCTGAAAAAATTAACGGTAATGTTGAAAATTTAAATAATCTTTTTACTATAAGAATTTAATATTACCATTAATTATCAAGGTCGCAAGCTCCTCAAAACTCTATCCCATATCTTTGTTTTGCCTCTAAGAGTTGTTAGACAAAAAATCAAGGAGGAGGGGTGCTCAGGCATCCCCCTTTTTTTTTGGGGGGGGGGTGCACCCAGACGCCCCACTTTTTTAGGGGGGGATGTCCAGACTCCCCCCTTGTGGGGAAACACATCCCCCACACTGGGGAAACATTTCCCCATGTGTTTCCCCAAAAGGGGGACATCGGGAAACGTTTCCCCGGGTGCCCTCCCAACCCCGGAGCATGAGAAACGTGGGGGGCGCGTCCCCGTTGAACACTGTATTCTCGAGAGGAATTTTATATTAGTTCTTCTATGGCCTGACAGCTATATGCTTATTGCCTTTATGAGCCTCACTAGTGTTTGCTTCTTTTGATTTCCTTCTAAACATGTTCATCTATAGAACTTTTCAGGCAAACTAAATTTATCCAGTCTGATGCTCTCTTATGCACCTATTGAATGGAGTGCTTAACAAAAATTTGTCAATCAGTATATAACCAGCATACTTAAAAAAATAAGGATATATATGAATTATTTACCTCTCCTATTTTATGCACAGAGAGAGAGAGAGAGCACCTTGTTTGCTAAAAACACATAATGAGATTGAGCAAGATGATCAAATGCAGCAGCAGAGAGATAATCAATTCCTGTATGAGAAGAAAATTCAAAAAACGTTATAAGGATGTAAGAATTTGACCCACTTTAACAACTGTTACCACAGAAAAGGAAGAAAAACACAAGATGCAAGCACCACTGGAAAAATAGTTGCTTGGATATGACACCTTTCATTAGTGAAAATATAGAATTCATCAGTGTTGCAAATATAACTGATTTCTCCCAATATTTCTGATTTTTTCTGAGTTTTTCAGGTTGTCAATGTTTCTCATATTTTATGAGTTTTTCAGATCCAAGTTTATGCTTGTCAATATTCTGATATTTTCCGATATTTTCCCCAATATTTCCGATTAAATTAATTCTGGACCCTCAGCGATATATTCCCAGAAACGATATTTGCAACAATGGAATTTATTCATTGCTCTTTTAAAACATTTTAGTGTTTTCATAGGTCTATTTCTCCCCCAAACATGAACTGTTTATGGATTACTTTCACTGTTTACAAATATTTTGTGCTCTTACATCAAATTCAGTCTAATTTTAGTAAAAAATTATATGAATGTAAATCTTTCATGGTAAGAGAATGTAGTTCTCCCATGTTCTCTCTTTCTGAAAAAATAATTTTTTTAATTGTAGTTTGTTTAGGATGTTATCAATTTCAGAGTCATCCCTGATGTTTATGTAGGCTGAACATTTTGATAATAAGTGTTCAAGTTCAACAGCTTAGCAGAGCCACAAATTATTTTGGCATAATCCATATACCTGCTTAACCTTGAAAGCCTTGTAAGTCTGCTTTTCAATTTCTTTTTCCAACTGAGTACAGGAGCAGTGTTACCGGAAGCTTCCCCCCCCGGCTTCGAAGCCCTGAAGTTCGATCCGAGCAGGTGCATCCAGGAAGCTTGGGCTGAAGCATGCTTCAGGGCTTTTGAGCGCGCTTCCTGCCATTTCTGAAGCGAGCTTCGGAGAGCGCTTTATGCACGCTTCCGAGGAAAGCCCACACGCTTCCAAGGGGGAATGAAGTGTTTTGGTGTGCAGTTGAGGGTTATTTTGTCTTACTAGTGTTATTTAAAGAGGTCCCCACCCCCTCCATTTCATCCACGCTAGTAATTTTACTTAAATTTTTAACATTACCATTAATTGTTTCAGGATGTTTGAGAGTGGTTCCAACCTCATTGGACTTCATATGGAGAAAGTAGAATTTTAGGTCCTGTTGACCGCCCATTTTGCAACGGTGGTCAACTCATGTGCCATGAAGTATTCATCTATGTTGAAGACAGTTATTGGTTCTATTTGGGTATCTGATACCCCAGCATCAAAATTTTGTAAACGGAATTTCCGCACCCCTGCGTGGGTTAATAATGTAATAAGTCTGCATGGATCATAGTTAGGTTAGGTACCTTGGGTGATCCATTGGGGGAGTTCCTTTCATCGGGGGTTTTTTATCCTCAGGTTGTCGACCAGACAAGCTCCTGGCCGACTTCCCTTGAGTTTTTCCCTCCATTGACTTCCTCCAAAGTGGTGGAAGGCGCTCTGATGGTGTCATTCCTTGGTAAACTTGTTAGGAACATTGTAAATGACCATGCCAGACAGTGTCTAAAGTTTCGCGGAATTTCGTCGAGTCTAGATAGGTTTTTTTTAATTAATTAAATTTTTAATAATTTAATTAATTAATTATTTTTTGAGCTTATAATGTAAAAACTTCGTCTTTGGGATTTTGATAGGGGTATTTGTGCTCAAAAGAAATGAAATAGCACCCCCTACACCCATAGACCAAGTTTCAGCTCAGTCGGGCAAGTTTTGCTATGTCTTAGCCCACTCAGAGTCAGTCAAAGTCAAAACAACAATTTTAATTGCTAAAATGACATTAGTAAAATGTCAAAAATCTTTGTAATTGTGAGTTAGTGAGTGAGTGTATGCTGGAAAATGGCAAGTTAGACCCTCCTAACCTACCCAAACCCATCCCAACCTTTTCCCAACTTAATTCAACCTCTTAATTCACTTTTTCAACTTTCTAATTTTTGCCCTAAGGGGAAAAACGACCCATAACTAACCAAATCCCTTGAATTA
>ML776967.1:1803281-1814196 GCA_009831015.1 Picea engelmannii | reverse complement strand
ACATGTATTGCAAGTGTTGTGAATGTAATGTGTAGCTTAATTTTAATAGATTTTAGATGTCACTTTGATTAGGGGATTAAGTTTGATATATTGAGTCCTAGACTATGTGACTACCCCAAAACCATTATTGTTTTGACCAAAAGAGAATGCTGGGTGCTCAAGAAGTATGGCAACAAGGCCTACCCTAGCTCCACAGGTCAAACTCAAAGTTTCAAGGTACTCCACCCGGAGGATGCCGAACACCGTGAGATCGTCCCCGACCTAGCACCCCGAGCTTCTTTCCAAGTCTTTGATTTTATGGTGCAAAAACAATAATTGGTTGTGGATGCCTAATTACTACCTCCAACCTTTGCCCTTTCTTGTCACCCAGGATTCAAGTAAGTGGCAAGGGGAGAGAATATGGGGCAAACGTTGGGAACACAAAAATTACTTGAGCAATGATTTTAAATTAAAACAAGCCTTCTGTTATTGCAAGGATGGCTTATGCCAATTTGCAAGATTGGGCAAAACAAATGTATGTGAAATGTTTTATTAGTTTGCCTTAAACAAATAATGAAATTAGTTTATTGCTTTACAAAACAAATGAAATTATGGTTGCCTCACAATTCCGGTCATGTGGAGGCACAATGCCTACCGTTTGACCAATGTGGGTATAAATAAAGAATTAAAATTAAATTGCTTGAAAAAATGAAAAGACTTGAAAGCAAAACTACTCCAACAATGGCACTAGTGGAAGCACAATGCCTACCGTATTGGCCAAGTTGGGTATTATGTAAAAAATAGAAGACTTTGGAAAATGAAAATGCAAACCCCACAACTATGGCACAAGTGGAGGCACAATGCCTACCATTTTGGCCAAGTATGGGTGTAAAAATGAAAAACAATAAAGGGAAATCCTAACTATTACAATATTAGATTTTTATGTAAATTTACAAGAATGCCACCCAAGAGACTCTAAAGGGTGGCTTACAACTATAGAGAAGATGTAGGAGGGAAGGTGACTTGATGTCCCAACTTAAAAATGCCATTTGGAGGCCTTTGGGGCTAAATCACTTGTAGCAACTGTGGAAGGCTGGGTGTTCTCCTTGAGCTAGGCGAACTCCTCTTCAATTTGCTGCGTTTCTCCATTGAAGACTGAGCATCTTCATTTCCCCAGGCTCGTTATCACTGCTGGGCGAATCCTTGGGCGTATTACCTCTGCTAAGTATCAATTCTGGACATCATATTACCTTGCTGGCCGTGTTTCCTTTCTCCAGGCGCTGTATGGTCATCTTGATGCTGCGTGAAGGGCCAAGAGGGAAGTTGCTGCTGCGTGGACCATTGCTGGGTGGCTTATCTTGCATAGACCAGCGATATAGTGCTGAGATTGGGGCTGCTGGAACGTCCTTGTCATCTGGTGGTGAAATATACCCACAAGGCTGTCCCTTCAACCAATACGTGTGGCCAGATTTGGCACCTTTCAACGCTCTTTGTACTTGGAGGTCTCAGACACCACATATCAGTCATTGTTCACTATTTTGAGAGGTATTCCTACCTCTTTTAATTGTTATTGGCTCAGAAAGATTATTCAATAAAAGACAGCCAGTATTTCGTAAAATTGTTCATTTAAATGTGGTTGTTTTCCATTGTTGTTTTATGGGTTTTTGTTAATGAGGAAAAGCGTTGCTAAGGTGACAGTGGTGGCCTTTCGAAGTTCCTCTTGGGGTTCTACTTGGTGGAGACTTTACACCATAGGTTACATTCTAAGTGGTGACAGGCTGAACCCTATCAATATATTCATGTCCAGTTGAAAGAAATTCTAGGAAAGAACATCTTGTCCATTTTAAGGCTAGGCTTTTCTAGTTCTGAAGGGAAAAGATAGAACCAATTGAGGAAGAACCTATGACCCATTCCTATTTTATTGACTCTCTACAATACACGCTCCTTGAGTTTGGAAGCCTTAAAATGGTTATCAGAGAACTTGCATGTAAAAAACAATGGAGTTTCATGGTATTCTATGAGTGTCCAAGATTGGTTTGTCAATGTTGTAATTTTTCAGTGCTAATACAAATGAGAATACATCAATGTCTGGAATTTTCATTTGAAGAACCACATCTTGCTTAAGGACTGGAAAAAGTGTGACCCATATGACGGCCTCAGGGATTAGAGATATAAGTGAGGCATGCTAGCAGTGTCATGTACTAGAAAACACCATGAATAAAATACAAACAAAATATATAGCTATAATTTAATAATTTATTATGTCAAAAAACTGCAGTGCGATATTCTGAAAACTATTTTGATCTTACCGACAAGTTTGATGTCTGTGTTTTCTACAAGCCATTGAGCACCATCTTCCATAAAGCCAACAAAACTCGTGTCAAAGTCTCGTTTCCACATAAGACGCCTATGAGAAAGTCCAAAGATACATAATTAGTCATTAAGGTGCATGACAAGAAGCATCATGATATAACCCAAAGGTCTTTGTAAGATAAAGGCATTGAAAACACAAGCATCCCCAGAAAATTGAAAAACAAATTAGGTATTATCATCAGAAATCAAATAATATGCATAGCACTCAATGTGCAACCATTACTTGTAAAGCAGAAGATGAAAAATCACTAGGGTTCAAAAGAAAAATGTGTAATAATAGAAATCTGAGTCTTGACAAAGATTAGAGCCCATGATATGGACTCTAGGATCACATAAAAATGTATGTTGATGCAAAGAAAAAGATTTGGGCCAAACTGGATATGGTATCGCCAATCCTACAATTGAAAAAAATAATAACAAGAATATAAAGGAGACACTGCTTACTAGCCACAACCCCTGAAGCAGCACAAAACATATCCAGGCAAGCAAAAGTGGCTTAAACTTAACTCTGATCAATACGCACTGAATGTAAAGAATCATCTGCAAAAAGATTATTAATTTCCTCCTTGTCTCCTGGAATGGTGGTACTAGGAAAGGGAGCCAAGGGGCATCTAAAATCAGAGTTCAGACCATTTTTGTGAAGAAAGAACCAAATTTGAGCCACTGAAGCATATCCGTGATAAATCCCCAATCAGTCCAATCATAGGCTTTGTCAAAATCAATCTCGAGAACTAAGAAGTCCTGGCCTATTTATCTTGCCTGCTCCATTGTTGCTTCCCAAGCAGTAATAACCAGTGTTGCAAATATCCCCAATTTCTCCCAATTTTTCTGAGTTTTTCAGGTCCAAGTTTATGCTTTCCGATATTTTCCAATATTTTCCCCAGCATTTCTAATTAGTTTCTTTCTGGATCCTCAGCGATATAGTCCCTGAAAAGATATTTGCAACACTGGTAATAACTGTATCCAAAATGAGTCTTATCTACACAAACCCAGTTTGTTTGGGCCTAACAATACAAGAAGCCACTTTTCCAATGTGCGAAGTAAGGGCCTTCACAAATTTTTTATAGGAAACATTAAACAATGTGATAGGCCACCATCCATCAATGGTGTCTCTTACAGCATTCTTAGGAATGATTTAATCAGCCTCTGGTTCAGAAATTCTGGAACTTGCCCTCAGAAAACCATCTCCCACACAGGAAATTTTGGCAGATAAATGGATCATCTGATGCATAGATGGTGAGGCTCCTTGGAAGTCCCTCCTAGTCCACAGGTTGATGTAGGAAAAGGTGAAAACACATTGTTAGGCTTAGAGAGCCCTTTGATTTACATGACATCAATTCAGCCCCTTATCAGTTTAATATACAAGGGTATTTCAATATAAAAAGCACATGGGAGGCTTGGAAGCAAGGTAACAGAAGAAGGTGGGATCCCCCTTTCCATTCAATTTGGGTATGGAAGATTCCAAACCAATGTTCAGCACAACTCCCTGTTACCCCCTCCAAGGGTGACACTTTCGGATACCCTAGCAAGGGTGTCATGTTGCTGATTGCATGAGGTGTCATGCTCATCTTCGCCAAATCCAGTCAGATTTTCTCTTGATCTCCACCACATTCATGATCATGCTAGCTCAATTGTGGTGTAGCTCACTTTCATCCCTGATCCTCACATGATAGACACATCGTGATGTGGTATGGTATGGCTCTCAGTTTGCTTCATATGACATTCCATGTATCTATACCTGTTTGGACTCGATGATATAACCTCTTAGTTCATCATAAAGTGGTAGACACCTAACGATTGTTCTTTGGCATTTCATAACATTATATGGTTTTACTTCTTGCCTCGTAGTACCTTGGGGAACATGTTTTCTTTTAGAAGTGTGTCGTCTCTTGGAATAACTTGTATCACTAGGTGTCTAGGCTAGATAGCATTATCCATATCACGACCATGCTAACCATTTTCCACTTTCCCAGTTCATTCATTCCATTTGGATAAAAAATGTTATCTAGGTCATGTATGATTTCTCAAAGGTCAAAAGGAAAGGTCAAATCTAAAGCTTGAAATAAATAAATCCACTAAGACTAAGAGGTGAAGAGCAAATTTAAAAGACAATCATTAAACTTGAGCGATGCCCCTCGCTATGAGGCCAATGCCCCTGTCCCTGCTTTGTCTATGAATATCTAAATAAAAGGGACTTGTTCAATAAACTAAACATCTAAAGAAAAAGGCTTAAAGGGGTAGTAAGAAATAGTGTTGAGGATGGTAACTCAATGCTAAGCTCCCTCTAGAAGGAAATTATAAAGAAAAAATATTAGCCAAATGAAGCTAGATGAATAATTAAATGAATAATAAGACGTGTGCATGTTTAAGACTTTGAGGGTCATCACATGAACCCATTACCCTTTTCCCCTTTCATCATTATTACTGATTATTGCCTATCATTCACCTAGGTACTTAGGATTTGATGCATGTATAAAAGGGTCAACGTTGTTCCCCTTGGTAAGACTTAGGAAAGTACTAAAACAAATCCCTTTTGTTATGATGTGCTAAAGGGTTTCACCAGGTGCTACCAATTAATGGCTTCCTAAGAGGCTAGACCCATCACTCTGAGTGGGTGTTTTGCATTGGGATACATGTACCATGCCTTGAGATCCATGACACTTCCTTGGGATCCATGATGTTGCATTGGGATCCGTGTATTGCATCGAGATATGTTTCATTGCATTGGGATCCATGATAATGCATCGGGCCACGACAAGATGCCATGTCATCACACATGCGACATGGACCACTCACATGCATCCTCCTTGCTCCGTTGGACAATTTATTGCATTCTCATGCATTATGTACTCCTTTTGTACCACACATGGGGTATTTAATGCATTGGAGATAGTGATTGCACATTACCAGGGTGGCTACACATGATGATTCACACCCCTTGATGACGTGGCATCTTTATTGGACTTGTCGTCCTAATACACACCTACAAGCGTGGAGAAGTCTCCAACCCACTTGGTGTGTCCTTGGAAGCACAAACCTAAGTCTAAACCCACTGTCACCTCGATCTAGACTCCTTCCGTCTAGGCTCACTCCTAGGGAAGCCAAGGGGGGTAGACCCTATTAAACTATGTGAAGTTTTTATTAAAGTTCTAGGAGTTAATTGATTTACTGATTAGGTAGACCCAACCCAATGACAAACAATCATGCAAATGCAGTCTTTCAATGACAAGCAAACCTTTTATTTCATAAAACAAAAGTTAGACCAGTGCATAAAGATTATCCAATTTCAACTATTCCAATATACACAAAAGAAATATATATACACAAAGCAAGATACTTCTACAAGAACGAAACAAATTTATGAAATATCCACACAATGAAATGAAAAACAACTTTACACTTTAAAGAATTATGCTCAAATGAATAAAGAATACATGAAATGAAAGATACTTTGAAAATAGTTATTCACATGAAATGAAATTGCTTGAAAGTAAAGGAATAGCAAAGCTCGAAATGCAGATGTTGTGAAGAGTGTGTAGGTTAATTTTAATAGATTTTTAGGTCTCTCTTTGACTTAGGGGCAATTAGATGTGAATGTTGCAAACCTAAGATATGTTACTACCCCAAGTCCTTATCCCTTCAACCAAGAGGAAGTGTTGGGTGCTCAACAAGGGAACAACAAGGTTCCCCTCTAGCTCCATAGGTCAAATCCAAGATGATTGGGCGCTCAACAAGGAGGACGCTTAGTGTCGTGAAACCGTCCCCGACTTCAACCCCTTCTAGCCTCCCAAGTCACCCATTTTTAATGGTTTTAACAATAATGGAATTAGGTGGCTAATTAGACTGGCCACACAGTCGTTTTCCCTTTCTTGTTACCCAAGATCCACAAAGTGACAAGGGGAGGGAATACAGGGAGAAATTTGATTACTTTGCACAAAAGGAGATTCTAACTAGTCGTCACGATATTGCAAGGGTTGCAAAGCCACTCACATGCAAAGTGTGGGCATAAATGGAAAAATAAAATAACTTGAAATAAATCGAATGAACAAACTAGCCACACAACTTTGCCTTAAGGACAAAGGTGGGAAAAAATAAATTAAGTTAACTAGCCTCACAACTAAGGCACAAGATGGAGGACAAGCCTACCGATTTTGTGACCAAGGTGGGCAAAAATACTTGCAAAATAAGCAAAAGAAAACTAGCCACTCAACTTTCTCTTTATGGGAGAAGTGGCGCAAACAACTTAAGAAAAAATTACAAATTAAACAACTAGTATAGCCAACACAGTATTGCAAGGGTGGCAAAGCCACTCACATGCAAGATGTGGGCAAAACAAGACTTGAAAATACTTTACAATTTACAACTTATGAAGATAAGAAAAGAATGTCAGCCAAAGAGATTCTCTTGGGCTGCTTACAATGCTTTAGGAAGAGAAAAAGGTGAAGGGATCTTGCACCACTGCTCTTGGATGATTCCTTGAGCTTTTTGTGGCCAAGATTAGGCAGCACCTCCCCTTAGACTGGCGAAAACCTGCATAAAACAACAAGATATGTTTGCTGGAAATTGCTAAAAGTAACTCAAAATGAGTAAAAACTTTTATACTAAAAATCTGAACTTAGAACTTGATTAGATTGCAAGATTTAGAAGAGAAATAAGTGTAGAAATTATATAAAAGAGTGCTGAAAAATATATCAGAAAATTTAGTGAAGAGAATTGAAGCTTTTGGAGTCCACTCTTCCAAGCTTTGGTAACCTATAAAGTTGTAAATACTTGCTACACAATGAGGCAAGAAAGTGAGTTCTTCAAAATGGTTCACAAAATACTTTGCAAACTCAAAGAAAAATAACTCATATAAACCTACAACAATACTACTATAGATTTATCCCCAGCAAAATACTTTGCTTGGGGTTTTTCAAGTAAAACAGAGTGAACAAAATAAATACAAATTGCAGAAATATTACTTCACAAGAACACCAAGAATACTTCAATAGAAGACCAAGAGATCACCACAAGAACACCAAGATATCCTCCAAAGCTTCACTTCTATTATTGAAAAGAATGGTTGCAATATGGCAACAAATATTACAAGAGAGAAATGGGGAGAGAACAAGAGAGAGTGAAGAGAAAATTGGGCAGCATGGAGTTGCTATGAGAATAGATGCAAAAATGAGGAGAGTGGGGCATTTTTTAAGAAAGGGGAACTCTCATTAGGGGCAATACTACTATAGATTTATCCCTAGCAAAATACTTTGCTTGGGGATTTTCAAGTAAAACAGTGTGAGCAAAATAAATACAAATTGCAGAAATATTATCTCACAAGAACACCAAGAATACTCCAATAGAAGATCAAGAGATCACCACAAGAACACCAAGAGATCCTCCAAAGCTTCACTTCTATTATTGAAAAGAATGGTTGCAATATGGCGGCAATATTACAAGAGAGAAATGGGGAGAGAGCAAGAGAGAGTGAGGAGAAAATTGGGCAGCATGGAGTTGCTATGAGAATAGATGCAAAAATGAGGAGAGGGGGCCTTCTTTTAAGGAAGAGAAGGAGAGGAGACCCCCCTTGCATATTCTCCAAGTGTCACTCCAAAAAGAGGGAGGCTCACTCAAGGGGGGAGGGGCACTATAAGAGAGGGGAACTTCCATTAGGAGAAGAAACTCAAAAACATGGGGGAAGAAACCCCTCTCCTAAGTTTAAACCTCTCTCTAATGCCCCAAGGGGTCACCCAAGGTGTGGAATGGGCCCCCCATGTGGTCCCCATCACCAAATGGCCAATCCAATGGAGATGGTGAGCCCCACAAGAAACAAATTTGCCCCCCTCTCTAAAGTTAAGTTGTATGAGAGGTAGGAAAGGGGGATTTGATTTATTTGACCCCCTATTACATAGAAATGACTTAGGAAACAACTTTTCCCCCTTTTCTCATGACTTTAGACTCTTTTACAAAATTCGGCAATTTTACTTTAGCCAATTATTTGTTGATTTTTGACTGACTTAGACTCCTCATGGACATTGACCTAGCAAAACTTGTCCAATTGAGCTGAAACTTGATCCAAGATTGTAGGGGATCATAAGCCATTTGTTTTGAGTACCCATACCCCTATAAAAAAATCCCCAAGGACCAAATTTTACATTTTACATCAAAATAATTAAAAATTTCCAATTAACGGGAAATTTTAATTATTAAAAATACCTATTAAAACTTAACAGAATTTCGCGACTCTAGGAGATGTCTATCATGGTCATTTACAACACTTTTAGCCCTTAGTCACCTACTGGGCTTGATCATTAGAACGTCTTTCACCACTTTGGAGGATTATTGAATGAAAAACTCAAGTAATTAAAATCGTTGAAAAAACAAAATTAATTACCTAAGGAAAAAAACACTCGATGAAAGGACTTCCCTAATGATAAAGTCCTAGGCCACTAAATTATTACAACTTGACCCATGCTAACATGTTACATTACAAAGTTTTCCCACGCAGGGGAGCGGACATTCCGTGGAGAGAGAAAAAATTCTAGCTCCACATGAGGTCGTATGCTCAATCTTTGGTAAGGCAATCGGAAATCTCTGTCCACTGATCATTCATCTAACTGATAATCATTTCCAACACTACTGATAGTTTTCAAGGCAATCGGAACAATGTCATTCAATAGAACACAACTGTGTATATCCATAGTAGCACACAATTACAATCCAATGGTACACTACCACACCAAGTAGCACGCAAATACTTGATCAGTGACATATAGTCACAATTAGTGGAACACATCCACTGCAGTAGTATACATCTATTGTCCGGAGACATACAGTCTCCATAACAATCATATCATCAACTTGCACAGAAAACATTGCTATGATATATAAATTGAATCATCTGGGCCATTCCTCCACTCACATCTGTGAGATCTGGAAGAGCATATGCCCTAAGAAAGTAAAACATCAACGATGAGTTATCTAGACTATTCTTCTCAAGCAAGGAAGAATAACTGTCCCAATTTCTGAACCTGGACCATTCACCTATCTGAGCCATTCCTCCGACACTAAACAAAGTGCAACCTGGAGAGAATGAATCTGCCCTAGGGAATGCCTGTCCGTGATTGTTGAACCTGGACCATTTGCCTATCTGGGCCATTCCTTCGGCACTAAACAAAGTGCAACATGGAGAGAATGAATATGCTCGATGAAATGACTGTCCGGACAATTTCCTAAAGAAATGACTGTCCTGCACCAACCTCCAAAACAGACCATTCTTCGACACTGCTCACAACTGTGAGCTTCGAAAGAAGATTGTCCAGCGAGGTGGACCAGTCTTCTTGACCACTACTGAGAGTGACCGTCAAGAAGAGAGACTGTCCTAGACCATTCCCTATGTTAACCACAAGGGGAATCGTTGTCTATGCTACATCAGCAATCCATCGAACCATTTTCATTACGAAAATGACCATTCGATCTGGACCATTTTCTGAACTGGAAAATGCCTGTTCGTCAGAAATCTCAAACCACTTTCCGAACTGGAAAGGAACTGCTCATCCTAGACCATTTTTCGAACTGAAAAAAATGACTGTCCATAAATCAATAACACATCAATGCTCCCTCCCAACCTGGGAGTCATCTCTTCCTTTTTCAATAAGGAAGTCGTCTCCACGAGCTCCAGCTTGTGAACACAAACTCTTTCATCTTGAACAGAGGCTTTACCAAAATGTCTGCTTATCTGCTCATCTGTGAAGAGATATATTGGAGAACCACTTCTCCTTTCTGGACTTCATCACGGAGAATGTAATGCTTGATCTTAATGTACTTCAGTCTTTCTGGAACACTGGTTTTCTGAAGGCTTCATATAGCTCTGATCATCATAGTTGAATTCAACTCTTTTGTTTCCTACTAGCTCATAACATCGTGGCAAGGGTCAAACTTGGAACATATCCAAGTGGTACTTCTTCTGTCATCATGAGAGCTTTTTCATGGATTGGCAATCCATCATCCTTGAGTTCTGAGTAACCATTCTGATACAGTATCTTTGTTATAGAAGGTTTTTCACCACGCTTCTGTTGTGCATTGGAGTTTCTCCACCAAGTTGTCTTCTTTCATCTGCATACAAGGTTTTCTTTCTGGTGTACCTCAAAGTCTTGAGCTTGCTCGTCATACGCTATTTGTTCAATTATTTTGGAGAACAGTCTTTGCATTCATCTGATGTAAACTCCAAAGCATGGATATTGCGGACGATATAATGGCTCATGTAGAGGCATGTCTGGAACAAGCTATCATCATAGTCCTCTCCCTCCATCTGGGAGAACCTTTAGTTCTAGATCTCGCAATGCTTTCATTCATAAATTTTCCATACACTGTTCTTCATCACAACTTTCATTTCTTCTGCTTGATTGCTTATAGAGGGTTCCGATCAAACTGGTAGTCTCATGACTGGTTGTTCTAGCTTTTCTTTCTCTCTTGGAATCTTCATGTTCTTCTTCATGTTTCTCTTTAGCTCTTGGGTCCATGGAGTTTTCTTATAGATTCCATGCCCTGAAGATTCCAACTTCTTCCTTTCATCATAGGATCA
>ML776967.1:1752077-1778889 GCA_009831015.1 Picea engelmannii | reverse complement strand
TCTCCTCTCAAGATGGTGCGCCCTCCTCCTCTTCCTCACAAGTCTCAAGTGAAGAATGAGTCTCCAAATGCACTTTTCCCTCCTTTTGGTCTCCTCATCCCAACCCTAAAAGATCAATGGCCTAGATTAGATCTAGCCATGTCCAATCAATGGATGAGATCAACTCCAATAATCTCACTAAGAAAACCCACTTTCCTTAGTCACTTTATGTCTATTAATTCACCCACATTGTGAATTAATTGTCACTTTATGACTTAAGTGACATATTTCACTTTTGACTTAAAACTCCTAAGTCAAAGTGAAATTAGAATCATAAAGTAAAGTACAAGGGTAAAAGTCTTCCCCCTTTGTGCTTAGAGACTCATAAGCACATGGGGACCACTTTCCAAGGTATCCAAATCTCAACACTCTAGGCACAAGGAACAAAACCAAGATTGCAGAAAGTTGAAATAACAAAAATTCACATTTTCCAATGCGCTATTTTATTTCTCCAATGCAAAACATTCAGATTAGTGCCTTTAAAATTGGGTAAATGGATTGTTGGAATAAAGAGTTAGATCAACAAAGACCCTAGGGGTGTAAGCCCTTTTACTTCCTAGGGTATGTCAATCAAACTTCGGGAAAGTGTCAATGTGCAATAACTCCATCACCACCAAACCCCCTCAAGCATGACGTCAAGCCTAAAATAGTGATGTTTTGCCTCTCCTAGGCAAATCGTTTGGGTAATAGGAGTTCGGTAAGATCCTCCATGATGCCATGTAAGCCTCCAAAGGCATGTTTCTGTGATCCGATGTGCATCCAACCTGTGGGATTTTTTCCCCATGGAAGCCCAAGCTAGGCTTGTTCTGCCAAAACTGGCCAAAAAGCAAGGTCCTACAAAACAAAAGGGTACGCCCTCCAAAGATCTCATGTCAAAGATATCATGACAAGTGTAAACCACATCTAATAAACAAGGCACCTAAGCATGTGCATCAAAACTACCTCATTAAATTAAACAAATTCTCAAAGACCCTATACAATTGACCAAGTTTAAGTATGGGAAGGGTGTCATAAAAGTCCTATTGGGTAGACCAAAACCCTCAACTAGGGGATGCTTCCAAGGATGGCCTTTCAAGGTTATGTGGTGGATGATGAGGTGGAAGGTTTTTAGACTTCATAGGCCAATGATTTTCATGCCATTTATCTCATTTATGAGTGCCTTTGTAGAGGGTGTGTGGCACCTTCGTTTGCGATGCACTTTTTCCAAGCACATCTTCTTGTCGTTCTTTCTTCTTAGCTCTTCCTTTCTCTTTATATTTCTTTCATGTTTTAAGGAACAAGTTGAAGGCCACTGTCCTAGCTTGGTGTCCAAATAACGACAGTGTCATTCACAAATACCTTGCGGAAATGAGAAGGCTGACTCGTGATGAGACCCCCTTTCTCTCAGTTGTGTAACTAAGAACCACTACCCTAGCTTGGTGACCAGATGATGGTAATGTCATACCGCTAAATACCCATGATCATGATAGGTTGGCTCGTGATGAGACATCCCATCCTCCAACTAACCCCTTAAGCATTCACTATCATTTGTTTTTGTAGGTCCCCCATTTCTTATAGAGAATCGTTTCATTGCTTTCTTAGGGATCCCTGGGTGAAGCATCTGGAAGGTCTATATTTGGGCTTTTATCTTTTTAGCCAACAACAATCCCTCTCGGCCTTCAGCCCCTTCTTCCCATGAAATGAGGTACATGCTCTTCTTGAGTCACTAAAGTCAAAGGGCGTAGAAGAGGGCAATATGATGGGAATGTAATGAGAGGAAAGTGGTAAGTATGGTCGGGAATGGTACGACAACCACTCAAGGGACCCCCAGTCACAAACCTTCCCCAAAGGTTGGCCACTTACTAGGAATTATATGACACTCACCAAGGTGAAACAAGGTCAAAAGCCTAATGTCCAAGTAGGCGTTCTATAATCAAAAGCAGCTTAAATACAACATATTAAATGCCTCAAATATTAGGGTGATTACCTGCCACAATACCTGACTTGTACCGCATGGAGCAAGACCCATCTGCCTTCCAGAAGCTGGCTGGTGTGGTGGATGCACTGACAATGGATCAGAATGTGGTGATAGAGCATGCTTCCATATGTGCAAGTGGACACTACTAGTCATGTGTTCTCTCGGCACTCTATATATGCAACCTGAGGGCCTCAAGACATCATCTCCTTAGTTATCCCACAAAATGGGGATAACAAGTCCATCAAGGAGTACAACCTGGAGAATGTCCCAACCACATGGGCTACACCCCAAGGGTTGCTAGGCACCAGCCCAGTACAACTTATCAATCCATCGATAAGTATCATACTCAACTTAGTCCATCGATGAGTATCGCTCACAGGTCAACACAGCTCAGTCCATCGAGGAGTACGACCTAGAGAATGTCTCACGAAGTTGCAATCATCAACACTCCCTCTCAGCGAGAGGGGCATTCTCAACCACTCCAAGTTTATCACGAAAGTACTCAAACTTTGACTTGGCAAGGGGCTTGGTGAGAACATCTACAATCTGCTCATTTGTAGGAAGGTACTGCCCAAGCACTGTTTTTCTCTGCACCATATCTCGAATGTAATGAAACTTGATCTCAACATGTTTCGATCTGTCATGAGATACTGGATTCTCTGAGAGCTTCACACAGCTCTGGTTATCACAATGAATCACAGTGGGATCCCGGTATCTGTCCAAACAATCCTGCAAGGAGCTTCCAAATCCACACTACTTCGCGTACTGCCATACATACTGCAATATACTCGGCTTCTGCTGTGCTCAAAGCCACAGAAGTCTGTTTCCTGCTACACCCGGAAACCATAGTAGATCCCAAACTGAAGCAACACCCTGAGGTTCTCTTCCTGTCAACTGTGCTCCATTCCCAATTAGAATCAACATATCCCTACAATCTCATGTCAACACTGGAAGCATATATGAGGCCATATCCCACTGTGCCTCGCAAGTATCTCAATACATGCTTCGATGTCGTCTCCGCTGACTCATGAATTGGCTAAGTGCACTCACTGCATAGCAAATATCTGATCTGGTGTTAACCAGATACATCAATGATCCAATCAGCAGTCGGTACATAGTTGGATCAATCAAGTCTGAATCGGAAGAAGACTCGCTCAACTTCTTCAAATTCGATACCATCGATGTGGCCATGGACTTACAGTCCAACATTCCAAATCTCCTCAGAATATCAACTGTGTACTGAGACTCAGGAAGATCTAATCAGTTCTCTGCCACACCTCTAGTTTGAAATATCCCTGATCCAGCTGATCTGGATATCTACTGTTGAACTAGTGTTTTGACTCTCAGATTTGATACTCTGGGGGTCTCTAGATGCGTTTGAGTTAATTGTTTAACATGCTTGGTGATTTTTGCATGCATGTGTCGTACATATAATTTTTAAGCAGTATATACGATGCATGTGAAAAATGGAACAAACACCATCTCAATAATATGTATTATGAGGGAAAAGAAAGAAATATAATGATATGTTGGAAGCAAAGAAAATAATCATCAGCTAGATCTCATGGATCGTCACTGGAATACAAAGCAACTAATACAAAATACCTGTCATCAGAAGATGAAGGTAGATCTGCGCATGCACGGATAGATCGACAAATGTAGTTCCGGAAACTCACGGCAACTGCTGCAAATACTGGAAAACTCGCTCGGGTGGCTATACTCGACAAAACGGACTGGAAACTATCCCAAACTAAGCGCCCTGGTCTCTAGGATCCTCTTGGCATCTGTCGGACTAAAGATCTGACCTTTGAAGCTCCAGGTGTCATCCCCTTAGGGGTTGCGCACCTCCTGGGCTCTGTGAGTGCGCCCTAGTGATTCTACTGTCGGAATCCACTGTTATATGTCTCGAAATGTGTGCCCTGGTCTCCTCTGTACTGGGTCGGAAGGATTTCTTCTTATCTGATCCAAAATACCTTGTGGAACCCCAAACATCCCTCCTCGGGAGTTGTGCACTTCCCGGTTGTCTAGTGCGCCCTGAGAGATTCCACCGTCAGAATCCGATGACTGGTGGCTCAAAAGAAGTGCCCTAGCTGATCCTCAACTAGGTCCAAAGGAATCTGCAAGATAAGCCCTCGTCTCGTGCAGCTACACCAAACCCTCTCTAACCCTTGCGCCCTCACTGGCTGAGCTGCGTAATCACTGCAAAAATGAATACTCCTGAATGGCACGGTGAAATACCTGGATGGTATATCTGATAGGCTAGGGTTTGTCTCTCAACACCGAAACCAATCAAGGTGGTGGTTTCCTCCAGAAATCCACAAAACAACAAGAGGCCGATTCTCCTCCTCTGGAAACTCTCTCAACATCAAATCATAACATAATGAGGAATGAGGTCGAATTCCTTCCTTTTTACTCTTCCGAATCTAATTCTTCGTTGACATCGCTTAAGCTAGGCACTTTTCCTCCTAAGGTGAGTGATTAATTGATTAAGACTCCCCCTCAACACCTTTTTCTTCTATTTCTCCGTTGACTTTAGCTTAAGTGACTTTTCCTATGCTTTTTGGCTTAATTTATCGTTTAGCCACTAATTCACCCTTATTTCTCCTCTTGTTCCCTATTTTTGCTTGACTATAGTCTACGGGAACAAATAGACTACTAAGTCACTCCCTGTTGGCCTACTCTTGGGAACGGGATATCACATAGTCCAAGGAAATAGTGCATCATGCCAAGATCCTTCATCTCAAATTCAAAGGCCAACTCATGCTTGCACCAAGTAATGAGGCGCTCTGCTCCGGTGAGAAATAAATCATCAACATACAGGATCAAAATCAAGGACTCACCATCAACAATCTTATAGTACAAATTGGCATCAAAAACACTCTTGTTGAAACCCAAACTCATCAGGTATCCATCAATCCTCGCATACCAAGTTCGATGTGCATGCTTAGTCCATACAGGGCCTTCTTCAACCAACACACATGGGACTCCTTTCCATGAATCATGAAACATTTGGCTGCTCGATGTACACCTCTTCCTCAACCTCTCCATTGAGGAAGGTGTCTTTACATCCATTTGATGTAATCTCCAACCCATGGTTGAAGCAAGGGAAATGATCGCCTGAATGGAGGTGTACCGAGCAACACCAGCAAATGTCTCATAATAGTCTATTCCCTCTACCTGAGAGAATCCTCTAGCCATAAATCTCGCTTTGTGCTTCTCGATGCTCCCATCAGCTGCATGTTTGATCTTATAGATCCACTTGGAAGTCACCACAGACTTCGCCTCAGGTCTCGAAACAATATCCCTCACATCATTCTTCATGAGGGACTGATACGCCTCCATCATGGCATCTCTCCATACCTGTTGACTAGATGCCTCCTCAAAATAGGAAGGCTCAGAATCAATGATGTGGCCCATTGTTGCAACATAGCTCAAGAATCTCTGAGGCCTCTTACTTTCTCTGAAAGTACCACGGGGAGTTGCATGTCCCTCTGCCTCCTACAAATTATGACAAGCCCATGCAAACCTCTTCCGGCCTACTGCAATATCACTGGGAACATCAACATGATCCACAGGATCAACTGTCTCTGTGGGCTCAACTGTCTCCCTCTGAACTGTTGGAGGGTGAGGGCGAGAAGATACCATATCCTCCTGCCTCTCACTATCAATATCCATGTGAGATCCTCTAGATCTCCTAAAGGCTACCTCCTCCTCAAAGGAAACATCCCTGCTCACCTCAATTTGTCTCTGACCTGGTATCTAGATCCGATATGCCTTCGAAGATTCAATGTACCCAACAAATGTACCCTTCCTGCCTGAAGGGTCTAACTTCATCCTTTTCTCCTTGGGTACATGAATGTAAACAGGACACCCAAATATCCTGAAGTGTCCAACCTCAGGCTTCACTCCGATGAAGGCCTGCTCGGGAGTCATATCCTTCAAAATCTTATGAGGGCTCATGTTCTGATCATACACAGTGGTCATGGATGCCTCTGCCCATAGAAACATAAGTGAACTCTGATCATGAATCATCGCCTTCGCTGCCTCAACAATAGACCTGTTCTTTCTCTCTGCAACCCCATTCTGCTGGGGGTTGTAAGGAATAGTGTACTCCCTCTTGATCCCTGCCTCAACACAAAAATCATTGAAACCCTTGGAGGTGTACTCTCCTCCATTATCTAATCTCAGTATCTTGATCTTCTTTCCGATCAGGTTCTCAACTTGTGCTCTGTACTCTTGAAACCTGCCAAGGACTTCCTCAGATTCCTTGGACTTCAAGAAGTAAATCCAAGTCTTTCGGGAGTAGTCGTCAATGAAGATCACATAGTATAAGTATTCACTCAATGAAGCAACTGTCATAGGCCGACACAAATCTGAATTCACCAGGTCCAAGATCCCCTTGGATCTGTTGTCACTGCTCGGAAAAGACCCCTTGGCATTCTTGCCAAGAGCATAGCCTCTGAAAATTCCATCATGCTCTACACGAAGCGCTGGAACTTGGAAGACCTGTCACCATCTTCCCCAAAGCAGGAAGAGCTATATAATGCAAATGAGCAAGTCTCTTATGCCATAACTCACTCAAACTGATAGAATCATGCACTAGGGCCTGAACTAGTCGGATTGTCAATCTGTACAAACTATCTTCTTGAACACCAATCACACGGGCCGATCTCATACTAGCGTTCTTGTGCCATGCAAGAACCTTACCATCGGAGAAGGCAACCTTGTAGCCTTTGTCCTCCAAGGCTGAAATAAAGACAAGGTTCCTTCTCATCCCCATTACAAACAATACATCACTCAAATGAAGCGGGGTAGCAGAATCTAACTGGAAGGAAATAGCCCCAGATCCCTACACAGTATATCTGGCATCATCACCAAGTACAACATGCAACCGAGAGTCTATCTCTACTAGATCGGTGAGGTCCTCTATATATCCAGTCATATGTCTGGAGGCACCACTATCAATCAACCAAATATCACTACTAGTAGGAATCGTATCTGAGAGGGCTGAAATGAAGAAGAACTCCTCATCGTCCTTGATTCCTTTCCTTGACTTCTTTTGGGGTGGCTCTCGGTCAACATCAGCGGTGGAGGCATCCTGCTTCTTATTCTTCCACAAAGGGCATTGTTTGGCATAGTGACCAAACTTCTCACATTTGAAGCACTGAACCTTTGAAAGATCCTTCTTTTTATGCTCAGGAGCCAGTCTGGGCTTCCTTTCTTTGAATGCTCTGCTGGAACCTCGTCCTCTTCCTTTTCCTTTCCTTGCATGAGAGGCAAGGGCATGACTTTCATCATGATGGGTACTTTGCGCACCTCTGGAAGTAAGTATGGTCTCCTCCTAAGTACAATCTTCCCATAACCGATCAAACTTAGGCAATTTGGATCGCCCACTAATACTCTGAATGAATGGCTCCCAATGGCTTGGAAGACCATTAAGAGTCAACATGACAAGCTCTCTATCTGAGATGATCTCTCCAATGGCACCCAATTGATCTCTGATCCCAGATACCTTCATGAAGAAGGTGGCAACGATATATGTCTTAGCCATCTTGACGTTCTGAAGTTGGTGCTTCAAGGTAATGGCTCTGTTGGTATTGTTGCTCTCAAACAACTTCTTCAAGGCGTCAAACATCTCACGGAGTAGATGATGATCCTTCTAGCTCTTGCGTCAACAAGGAGATGATATGATTACCGATACTTTCCAAACACCCAAGGTTGACCTAATCCCATATTTTCCTGATAGTTTTCGGTCATACCTTGAGGATTTTGATGAGTACACCTCTGAGCACTTGGATTCATTCCATGAAGAGGATTATCAACCACCACTGTGCTCATGTCTTGATAGGATTAAGGACATCGTTTGCCTAAGGAAGGATTCTTGTGACAACTTTCTCCAGCCACCTCCGATTACTTCAGCTTGTTGTGTCATTAAACGTGTAGTTGGGAAATATGTCTTTTGTATTGAGTTTCCTATGGGGCAAACCATAGAGTTCAAGGGTAGGTTAAATACTCCAAGAAAAGGTCTGTCATCTAAACCGTTTAACTTTCCCTTGAGAATTTGTTGGTCATCTTCTAGATCCTTGTCAATCCTTTCCCAAGTTTCAGATTATGAGGACATCCTAAGTAGCCAGCTTTCAGACCTTTTGAGTCAGTTTTCTGAACCTTTGACTTTTCACGATCCCTTCCTAAAGTGGATTGAGCACTTTCCTCAGAGAATGACTTGGCATGATTTTATCCCTCCCACCCGCCTCCACGAGTTAGACTTTATGGTTTCCGATGATATGATACACTATCTAACCCATGTTATTTTTGTGCTTAACATATCATTGTTTTGGTTTATGATGAAGCACAGAGGCAGGTATTATGAGACATTGCTAGGATGGTTTCACTGGTCATTTGACTACACCTAGCATTCAGCCGACAGGTAAGTACAGGGAACTAGGCATTTGCATTCATTATATATACCATTTGCATTTCATGGTAGAATAGTTTGCTTTCACATTTGTACATATGCTTGCTTTCATTTTTATATATATGAGTTGGGGGTGATATCACCACCCCAAATGACTGCTAACAACTCTATGTCAAGATCAAGCAGGTTACAGGTTATGCCAGAGATGCTAAGGTTCTCATGCGCTCTACGGTGAGCACATGTCCCCGAGTTGGAGCCAAATGTTATCCCCAGTTTAGGGATAACTAAGGAGATTATGTCTCGAGCCCCACAGGTCCTAGACATGGAGTACCGAGAGCCAGATCGACTTGAGCATGGCCCTAGAGAGCCCATCTTTTCTTCCTTCAATGCCTCCACTTTCTTAGCAGTGGCAGCATCCATCACCTCGGTCTAGTCCTGTAGCAGAAGTGGATCTTGCTCCATGAGGTAATGAGTCCGAGTATCATGGTATGTGTCACTCTGATCCTCAAAACCTTTGAATATGTGCATTCAATTCTTTTTGTTTCTAACAGGTGCTTGGATCTTATTCCTATCCACTTGACCATATCTGGGGGGAATGACCGGATGCCCTAGTAAACTTGTGCCCATGGGTTTTGAGTTGCCACTAGGGGGATTCATGAGAAGCCATCGTCTGCTCCCACCATACTGACCACTTTCCATCTTTCCCCCGCTCATCCATCCCATTAAACTGGTCCGGGCATTGGGTTGGCCAAATATTTAAGGGTTGTACCTTAACTTGTGGGAAGAAGGGGCTAAAGGCCCAGAGGGTAAAAGTAGTTGGAAAAAGATAAAAGCCAAGGAATGAAACCTCGAGATGCTTCGCCTAGGGATCCCCGAGAAAGTAGTAAAAAGCTTCTCAACAAGAAACAGAGGGACCCATAAAAATAATAAAACAAGACATGGTTAGAGGATAGGGGGTCTCATCACGAGCCAACTTATTAGGTCCATGGGCATCTAGCGGTATGACACTACTAGCAGTTGGTCACCACGCCAGGGTAGTGGCTCTTGGTTGCATAGCCAAGAGAAAGGGAGTCTCATCACGAGCCAGCCTTCTCATTTCCGTGAAATGCTTGTGGGTAAAATTGTCACCACTGGTCACCACGCCAGGGCAATGTCCCCTAGCCAGCTTCTTGAAGAAAAAGACAAAAGGCATGAATGGGCTTGGAAACATTTGCATCCATGACAGGTGCAGCTCACCCTCTACAAAGGCACCCAAAGGTAAGCCATGCATTTCCCTGCTATCACTGCACCCCTTGCCCAGACATCCCTTATCCACTACACCCACTCACATGGCTTAGATTTGATCTCTCCCAGAAACACCCCACATCCAGTGAGCATTAGCCCAATAGGACGCCCTCTCACTTCCTCCGAACTTGGCTTGTAGAATAGTATAATGTCTTTGAGCGCTTGTCCGGGCAAAAGGGGTTTTATGCACATGTTTAATAAACTTGATGATTAGATTGTGATTCACATTGCTATGATCCCTGTGACTTATGATCAAAATCTGGACCAAGGGTCAAATTTTAGCTCAAAAATCAAAGTGTTCGGAATCGCCTCAAAACGAACAGGTGTGTAGCCCTCGTCGTCACGAACCCAACGCACTTTGAACGGGGTCAAACGGACATCAGATGAGTGAGATATCGCGTTCTGTTTGATTTGCCAAACAAGCAAAAAAATGTTGACTATACAGTCTGTACATGCTGACGTGGCAAGGTACGACTCACACGTGGCAGGTGACGTGGCATGAGGCTGAGGAGGCAGGTGTTGAGTTGGCAGACAATTGGTAGTAGAACACATGGGCGAATGGACTTTTGACATGTGGCATCCTTTTCTTGGCAAATAGAGTGGTGCCACGTGGCCCAGACATGGGCTGCCACGTGGCACCCTATCATTTATGGTGTTTAAAATTTTTATCGAGTATGTGGGTTTCAAACCCCAGACCTCCCCCAGCGTATGCAAAGACTTGGCAAGGGTTGGGCTGCCATCGCGCCCACCATTTGTTTCTTAACACATTATATGTTAATATTTAATTAAAGTGGTGTGTTAAATCTTTGGGGGCGCGTCCGGGCTGGGGCTTAGCCCTAGCCCCAGCCCCCGTTTTCATGAGCACTACCATGTGACCACACCACACGGAATGGCGCACGCATTGTCATTCAAACGGTCAGTGCTTTATGCGCCTGCCACATGTCACGCCTAGGTTCAATCTTGCAACGAGGCCCCTTTTTATGCATTGGGACGTGGCCATATGGCCCCCCATGCGCCCAACACCTCCGACTTTTGGGGACCTAATTCCGCTAACGGTGCGACAATTTGGCATGTTTTGTGGAGATGCGTGCGTGTACTGGGTTTAGGCACGAGAAATGCCCAGAAGCCAAGTTACTCACACAGGAGGTGCAAATTGGCGAACCAGAGACAGCAAGCTTGAAGGAGGAAAATAGCAGGAGGCCTAACTTCTTCATTTTTTGGCCAAATGAAGTGTCGAAAAAACCCAGCTAGGGGTTTTTGGATGTTCTGAATCCATTGACACAGTTTTCAAAGGCATTTGGAGAATTCTATTGCAGGTTTTTCTACATTGAAATTTCAGAGAGCTCCACGGAGCTTAGGCCCACCATTGAAGGAGGCCATGCTCAGATGAGCCCAAGTCTATTTTTTGTGACTGAATAGTCATTTTTGACTAATTGTTATGATCTGAACACATTGGGACAGATTTCAGAGGCATTTGAGGACTTTTATAGGTGTTTTTTCCACAAGAAAACTCAGGGAATCTCAAGGCCACATGTAGAAGAGGTCATGCCCGGATGAACCATGATCCGTTTTCAGAGTTCTATTAGTCATTTTTGGGGTTTTTATGTATTCTGAACCCAATGGTACAGTCAATAAATCCATTGGAGTTGAGTAGCAGCTTGTAAAAGAATATTTGACAAACTAATCCCAGAGAGCCTAGTCCATTGATGGAGGCTCAAGGAGATGTAGCCCAGTTGGGGGTGAACTCCTTTATCATGTTGTGAGTGTTGTGAGTGTTTGCTGGTTATTATTTGCTGCAAGTTATTTTTGTTGTTGTATTTATGTAAACAACATATTTAACCTTTTAAAAACCTCGCACATAAACACATAAAAGAGGCATAAACTTGACACATAATTTCTCTTGCACAACTAAGACATTGAGCAGGGTCCTAAAGTTTATTTTAATGGAGTAGAGGGTGCTTGCATAGAAAAACAAGTCAGCCCCCTATTTTCAGATCAGGTGGTATCAGAGCATAGGTTTTTCTCATGTGATTGCCATTGATATCTAGAGTTTTAGCTGTTGGTATTATTGTGCAAGTTTTGTGTTGAAGTTTGATATCTTGCAAAGATGGAGGAAGCTTCAAACAGTAAGAGTTCTCATACATCTTCATTAGCCAAGTTATTTGACAAAGAGATGTTGGAGGAGTTTCTAACCATGAGAGATGTGGGAAGATAGGAAGGAGAGCATTTTCCTTCAAGAGCAGTTGATGGCCATGAAGGAGGAGAAGCGCCAGCTTCTTGAAAAGTTGCATGAGATGGAGACTCAACTCCATGAGGCAAAGGAAACCCTTACCAAGTACATGCATGAACATGAGGTATGTAATGTTGGTTTTTCTTCAAATTCCTCTCAAGATGATTGCTTTGGTGTTTTTGAAAATCACACTAGAGGAATAAGGTCCAAGTTATTGTTAAAAATGGGCTATGAAGGTAGAGAGTTAGGCAAGCATGCACAAGGCATTGTTGAGCCTATTGTTGTTGAGGAGAGGCCCAAGTATAGGGGTCTTGGATATGAACAAAAAGATGCAGCATATTCAAAAGTTGAGGAGACAAGGGAAACAGTTCCAAGAACAACTTTTGTTGCAAGTTCCATCCCTCAAGCATGCCAAATGTGTGTTCAAGATGAATGCACATATGTAAAACAAGAGAGTTGTGACAGCCATGAGGACAAGAACATCTTTGTTGGTCTTCAAAAGAGAGCTAGTAACTCTTTAAATTCACCTCCTCGAGAATGCGATAAAGGTGAATGTTCAAGAACTTTTGTTGCAAGTTCAATCCCTCAAGCATGCAAAATGTGTGTTCAAGATGAATGCAAATGTATGAAACAAGATAGTTGCGACAGCCATGAGGATAAGATCATTTTTGTTGGTCTTCAAAGGAGAGTTGGTAACTCTTCAAATTCACCTCCTCAAGAAAGCAATAAAGGTGAATGTTCAAGGTATATTTCTGCCAATAATTCGGTTGCTTTTGATTATGTTAAGAATGGTAATTTTGCATGTAAAAATGGCAGAAAAAGTCCATGTACATATTGTGGTTTAGATAACCATCATGTTTCAAGATGTTGGAAAAGATTGACCACATTCAGGAGACTTTCCAAGCAAAGGCAACTTGAAAAGAAGATGCAAAAGATTTGCACTCACTGCCAGAAGAGAGGTCATCTCATTGACCAATGTTGGACATTGCATCCAACCACTCATCCACAGCACGAGAAGCAGATGGATAAAAAGACTGGCAAGAATGGAAGAGGAGATTCCATCATTGATGTGAGTCAAGATGATTCACAAGAAGAGGATTTTCAGCAGAAAAAATCACCATTGAATTGGCTTGGTAAGAAATGGTTAGATTTCTTGAACAAGTAAGGCTTGCATTTCTTTGTTTGTAGATGCACATTTCAGCCTTATGTATGCATTTCTGTTGAAAGTTTGACAAGTTGCAGCAGTTTATCATAACTTGTATGATGCAAATTTGCATGTGAATGCAAGTCTATTGAAGACATTCTTGTTGTTGCACAACTTCGCCAGGAGGATGTAAAAGATGGGTATGATACTCACTTGTTGCAGCCAATTATTTTTTCATTTTCAGCTCTTATGTACCCACATGTTTTTGGGTTTATGTACTTATGTTGTACTTGAAGGAGAGTTGAAGAGCTATGCACATGCATGAGATTTTGTATGTGTAAACAATGAACTTGGTGATAGTTCATTATGAGTGACTCATGATTGTAACATGGTTGTGTATCATGAATGTCGACTTTTTGAATGTCGATATGTTTCAAATGAGTCTCGACTTGTGTCGATGTTGTCTTGACGACTATGTTGTGTCGATCATGTCTTTCGACTTATGTTTAGTCGATAATGTTTGTTGGCTTGTAAGTCAATATTGAGTACACCAAGATGCAGGAAAACGCCATGTACTTTGATGAAGTACAAGATGCGACCGTTTGCTTGAAGAGCAAAAAGACTTGTTGGCATCATTTTCAGTCTTGTATAAAGTTTGTTTTCAAGATTGATGGTTTTCTTGGTTTGTGACAAGATGTCGCAGGAAAGTATTTTGCAGCCATTGTAGAGTGGATTGTGTTGACGCCAAAGAGTTCACAAGAGGGACTTGATCCTCAGTGGGAAGGTTAGCAGTCTTCCAAGCACAAAGAGAACAGTGGGTCAGCAGCAGCCAGAGAACAGTGGTTGAGGGACATAGCCAGTTGCAGTGCAAGGCATGTCAAGGTACCCAGGTGATTGCCAAAAAACTTTTCAAGTAGAATCAGTTGATAGAACTTGGAAGCAGAAGAGTATTGAAGCTTAGGCAGATAATCATCAGCTTTTGTGGGTCCAAAAGCCTTTCAATGGGAAGGCGTGATTAGAATCTAGACCAGGGGTCAAATTTTGGCCAAAAAATCAAAATGTTCAGAATCGCCTCAAAATGAACAGGTGCGTAGCCCTTGTCGTCACGAACCCAACGCACTTCGAACGGGGTCAAACGGACATCGGATGAGTGAGATATCACATTCTGTTCGATTTGCCAAACAAGCAAAAAAATGTTGACTATACAGTCCGTACATGCTGACGTGGCAGGGTACGACTCACACATGGCAGGTGACGTGGCATGAGGCTGAGGTGGCAGGTGCTGAGTTGGCTGATAGTGGGCAGTAGAACACGTGGGCGAATGGACTTTTGACACGTGGCATCCTTTTCTTGGCAAATAGAGTGGTGCTACATGGCCCAAACATGGGCTGCCACGTGGCACCCTATCGTTTAAGGTGTTTAAAAATTTTATGGAGTCCGTGGGTTTCGAACCCCAGACCTACCACAGCGTATGCAAAGACTTGGCAAGGGTTGGGCTACCATCGTGCCCACCATTTGTTTCTTAACACATTATATGTTAATATTTAATTAAAGTGGTGTGTTAAATCTTTGGGAGTGCGTCCGGGCTGGGGCTTAGCCCCAGCCCCCGTTTTCATGAGTGCTACCATGTGACCACACCACACGGAATGGCGCACGCATTTTCGTTCAAACGGTCAGTGCTTTATGCGCCCGCCACATGTCACGCCCAGGTTTAATCTTGCAACGAGGCCCCTTTTTATGCACTGGGACGTGGCCATATGGCCCCCCATGCACCCAACACCTCCGACTTTGGGGGCCCTAATTCTGCTAACGATGCGACAATTTGGCACTTTTTGTGGAGATGCGCGCATGTGTTGGGTTTAGGCACGGGAAACGCCCAAAAGCCGGGTTACTCACACAGGAGGTGCGAATTGGCGAACCAAAGACAGCAAGCTTGAAGGAGGAAAATGGCAGGAGGCCTAACTTCTTCATTTTTTGGCCAAATGAGGTGCCGAAAAAGCCCAGCTAGGGGTTTTTGGATGTTCTGAATCCATTGGCACAGTTTTCAAAGGCATTTGGAGACTTCTATTGCAGGTTTTTCTACATTGAAGTTTCAGAGAGCTTCAGGGAGCTTAGGGCCACCATTGAAGGAGGCCATGCTCAAATGAGCCCAAGTCTATTTTCTGTGACTGAATAGTCATTTTTGACTAATTGTTATGCTCTGAACACATTGGGACAAGTTTCAGAGGCATTTGAGGACTTTTACAGGTGTTTTTTCCACAAGCAAGCTTAGGGAAGCCCAAGGCCACATGTAGAAGAGGTCATGCCCGGATGAGCCATGATCCGTTTTGAGAGTTCTATTAGTCATTTTTGGGGTTTTTATGTATTCTGAACTCAATGGTACAGTCAGTAAATCCATTGGAATTGAGCAGCAGCTTGTAAAAGAATCTTTGAAAAACTAATCCCAGAGAGCCTAGTCCATTGATGGAAGCTCAAGGAGATGTAACCCAGTTGGGGGTGAACTCCTTTATCATGTTGTTCTTGTTGTGAGTGTTCGCTGGTTATTATTTGCTGCAAGTTATTTTTGTTGTTGTATTTATGTAAACAACATATTTAACCTTTTAAAAACCTCACACATAAACACATAAAAGAGGCATAAACTTGACACATAATTTCTCTTGCACAACTAAGACATTGAGCAGGGTCCTGAAGTTTATTTTAATGGAGTAGAGGGTGCTTGCATAGCAAAACAAGTCATCCCCCTATTTTCAGATCAACTTATGAGCCCATGGAGAGCGTATCTGTTGATGTGCAAGACCATATCCGACAGATAGGTACCCTTATGGACAGGTACACATGGGGAGATGATTAGTTCAGACCTCCATGGGGCTGGAAGCCCATCAGATGGATGCTGAGACCCCAGCAGCGGGTAGAGACAAATCAGAGGGTTTGCACCGAAGAAGAGGAGGACGATCCACCAGAGGTAGCTTAATAGACCTGTACCCAGGGGGGTTGTGCCCTTTCCACCAGGACGTTGGCCTTGGAAGGCCCATGATGTCACCCAGGACACCTATGACATCATCCAGCACTTGTGGAGGTTTTGGGAGGCAGTTATGTGCCAAGTGGCACGTGTGGCAGTTTCCGGAGGCCCGAGGAGGCCTAACGTTTTGCTCCAGGAGGCCAACGTTGCCCTTAAAGGGGCTAACATCATCCTAAAAGGGCATGACGTCTTCATTTATGCTTGATTTAGGGTTTGATTATGACATTTAATGTAAAAAAAGTATTTTGATGTATTTTGGCCATGTCAGCCTTTTGGTGACCTAAAATTAAATTAAGATCATTGGTATGGTATAAATTGAGGGTTCAATCTCTCATTTTAGGATCATCTTTCACTCACCACTTGGTGAGGTCTGAAATTTGCGCCCTTCTTAGGGTTATTGGCTAAAGTTCTAGTGCACACTTGTTGAAGGAGGCTTATTTTGGCTATTTTTGGCATTTTTCTTGGTGGAAGGTTTATAACTAGGATTTGGCTTGGTGATTACTTGGTAAATGTAAGTGAATTTCTGCAATCCTTCCCTTACTTGAATGGTTATAGTGTTTTACTTGCATTTTGTTAATGAAATTATTGGAATAAACCCTAGGAAATAAGCACATGTTGGTGTCCTTATATTAATTCCCTACTAGATTATGCCAATGAGCCATTTTTGGTGTTGAAGACATTGCTAGGGCCTTGCCATTACAACACCCGACCATTGTACCTCACCTTAGCCATTTTTGCTTTGTCATTGAGCTAAAGAAGGAGGAAAACGCACTAAGGCCTAGGGTTACTACACCTCAGTGGTCATTTTCCCCTAGGGTTTGATGGTTGAAGCCTTGGCTTACCAACACTTCATCCATCAAATTTCTCTTGTCTTTAGCCATACTATTATCATTTGTTCCTTCAATTTTTGCCTCTACTTTTGACTCCATTTTCCCTATGAATGCACTAGTCTTAGAATTCTTGCTTGAGTACTTTGATCACAACCTTCAATATCTTTGAACAACCACTAACATACTCTAACCCTCGCTTAGACTGACTTGCTAACCCTATTGCTGCTATTATTCTTTGAGTTATAGTTAAACTTTGCAGCATTTTCTAAGCAATTGAAAGATTGACTAATGCTTGGTAGTCTTTGCTCCTAATGAATGTTGGTATTGTGACATTGATGATTAAATCGTTCTTGCTCATTTTGAAGCATTTATAAAGCATTTATTGTGAAGTAATGTATTGTGATTACTGCTACTATACATCTTTGATTTGCTTCATCAATCTATCAGTCAATTGCTTTATTTGAGAAAGTCTCCAATTATATGAAGTACTAACTAGCAACTGATCTTGCAAATATAGTTTCTTGTTGCTTTGTTCCGGGCAGGTACATTTTTGGTTATTATTATCTTCATTGGTTGTTTAGTCGGACTTTCTGATCGGTGGTGACTTGTAAGAGGGATACTTTTACTTAGCCTTAAACCTTTGCCTTCTCAAAACCCCAGGTCACCGAGGTCGTCTCCCCTGGGCCTACCACCCTAAATAGAAAGAGATATCCTATTGAGGTGACAGTGATAGGATAGTCTCTCGTTACGTCAGCTTGTCTTCATTTACCTTTCCTTTACATCCAAGTACAAATTGTGCGATAACAAGTCCAAACGACCTAGGGAATAGTGATGAACGAGCTTGACAGGGAAAGTGCAGCTGCAGCCAAGCCCTAGCGAAACTGCAGAAAAAGAGCTAGCCAAATGCAGAAGAGGGCTAGCAAACTTGTGCAAATGGTTTCTTCAAGAACACTACTCTAATCCATGTCAAATTTTATGCTTATTCAGGTTTCATTAGTTTTCTTTAACATTTCACATTAGCAGTAGCATAGATGAAGCATAAAACATAACTAATAGCTGCAGTAAATAACAAAGATCACAAGAAGAGAACCAAGCACAAGATACACAAGATTTATCCTGGGAAACCCTTCTGCACAAGGGAAGAAAACCCAGCAACCTTTCACTAGAATAATTGTCCAAGAGAAGATCCAAGACCAAAACAAGAATAGCGCTACACTCCAAAGATAGCGCACTAGTCCAAGAGAGAGAAATAACCAAGAGAGAATGATCAAAAGTGATGATCTCCAAATGGGATATGGCTCTCTATATATACAAGTCCATCATGTGAATTTTCACATCCTAGTGGTGCCACTCAACAGGGTTGACTTGGTTTCTAGTTCTTCTGTGCAAGGCTTGGGCCTGTTATCCCCCACTTTAAGGATAACTAAGGAGATTATGTCTCAAGGCCCACAGGTCCTAGACATGGAGTACCGAGAGCCAGATCGACTTGAGCATGGCCCTGGAGGGCCCATCTTTTCTTCCTTCAGTGCCTCCACTTTGTCAGCAGCAGCAGCATCCATCACCTCGGCTTGGTCCTGTAGCAGAAGTGGATCTTGCTCCATGAGGTAATGAGTCTGGGTATCATGGTATGTGTCACTCTGATCCTCAAAACCTTTAAATATGGGCATTCAATTATTTTTGTTTCTAATGGGTGCTTGGATCTTATGCTTATCCACTTGACCATATCTGGGGGGAATGACAGGATGCCCTAGTAAACTTGTGCCCATAGGTTTTGAGTTGCCACTGGGGGGATTCATGAGAAGCCATCGTCCGCTCCCACCATACTTACCACTTTCCATCTTTCTCCTGCCCATCCATCCCATTACATTGGTCCGAGCATTGGGTTGGCCAAATATTTAAGGGTTGCATCTTACCTTGTGGGAAGAAGGGGCTAAAGGCCCAGAAGGTAAAAGCAGCTGGAAAAAGATAGAAGCCAAAGAATGAAACCTCGAGATGCTTCGCCCAAGGATCCTCGAGAAAGCAATAAAAGGCTTCTTAGCAAGAAACAAAGGGACCCATATAAAAAATATAAAACAAGACCTAGTTAGAGGATAGGGGGTCTCATCACGAGTCAGCCTATTAGGTCCATGGGCATGTAGCGGTATGACACTACCAGCAGCTGGTCACCACGCCAGGGTAGTGGCTCTTGGTGGCATAGCCAAGAGAAAGGGGGTCTCATCACGAGCCAGCCTTCTCATTTCCGTGAAATGCTTGTGGGTAACATTGCCACCACTGATCACCACGCCAGGGCAGTGTCCCCCTACTAGCTTCTTGAAGAAAAAGAAATAAGAATAAATATAAAAGGCATGGATGGGCTTGGAAACATTTGCATCCATGACAGGTGCAACTCACCTTCTACAAAGGCACCCACAGGTAAGCCATGCATTTCTTGTCCAGGCATCCCTTACCACCTCATCCACTCACATGGCTTGGATTTGATTTCTCCCGGAAACACACCACATCCAGTGAGCATTAGCCCAATAGGACGCCCTGTCACTTCCTCCAAACTTGGCTTACAAAATTGTATAATGTCTTTGAGCACTTGACTGGGTAAAAGGGATTTTATGCACATGTTTAATAAAATTGATGATTAGATGTGATCGACATTGCTATGATCCCTGTGACTTATGAGCCCATGGAGGGCGTATCTGTTGATGTGCAGGACCATACCCGACGGACAAGTACCATTATGGACAGGTACACATGGGGAGATCATTAGTTCGGACCTCAATGGAGCTGAAAGCCAATCAGATGGATGTTGAGAGCCCAGCAGGGGGCAAACACAGATCAAAGGCTTTGCACCGAAGAAGAGGAGGACTTTCCACCAGAGGCAACTTAACAAAGCCTTACCCAGGGGGGTTGTGCCTTTTTCCACCAGGACGTTGGCCTTGGAAGGCCCATGACGTCACCCAGGACACTCATGACATCATCCGACGCTTGTGGAGGTTTTGGGAGGCAGTTGTGGCACGTGTGGCAACTTCCAAAGGCCCAAGGGGGGTTAATGTTTTGCTCTAGGAGGCCAGCGTTGCCCTAAAAGGGGCTAACGTCACCCTAAAAGGGCACGACGTCACCTTTATTTGCTTGATTAGGGTTTTATTATGACATTTAATGTAAAACAATATTATTATGTATTTTTGGCCTTGTTGGCCTTTTGTGACCTAAAATTTAATGAAGATCATTGGTATGGTATAAGTAAGAGAGCTAAAACTCTCTTTTATCCATCATCTTTCACTCACACTTGTGTGAGGTCTGAAATTTGCGCCCTCTTTTAGGGTTTTGGCTGAAATTCTAGTGCGCACTTGTTAAAGGAGGCTTGTTTTGGCTATTTTTGGCATTTCTCTTGGTGGGAGGTTTACAACTAGGGTTTGGCATTGATGATACTTGGTGAATGTAAGTGAATTTATGCAATCCTTCCTTTACTTGAATGTCTATGGTATTTTTTACTTGCATTTTGTTAATGAAATTGCTGGAATAAACCCTAGGAAATAAGCACATGTTGGTGTCCTTATTTTAAGTCCCTACTAGGTTATCCAAGGAGCCATTTCATTTGCTGAAGATATTGCTAGGGCCTTGCCATTGCAACACCCTACCATTTACTCTTCATGCTAGCTGATTTTACTGTGTCATTGAGCTAAAGAAAGAGGAAAACGCACTAAGGCCTAGGGTTACTACACCTTAGTGAGCCGTTTTCCCCTAGGGTTGATGGTTGAAACCTTGTCTTAACAACACTTCATCCATCATATTCCTCTTGTCTTTGGCCCTACTATTATCATATTGTCCCTTCAACTCTTGCAGCCAGTTTGACTCCATTTTCCCTATGAATGCACTGATCTAAGACCTTTATGCTTAAGTGCTTTGATCACAAACTTCAAACATCCAATACCTTTGAACAACTACTAACACCTTCTAACGCTAGCTTAGACTAACCTACTAACCCTATTGTTGTTATCATTCACTTGTGTTATAGTCATATCCTTGCAACATTTAATACTTCTTTAAAGCAATTGAACGATTGACTAATGCATAATAGTCTTTCCTTCTAATGAATGTTGATATTGTGACATTGATGATAAATCGTTATTGCTCATTGTGAAGCTTCTTTAGCATTTATTGTGAAGTGACGTATTGTGATTATTGCTATTTTACATCATTGATTGCTTCATCAATAATATTAGTCAATTGCTTTATTTGAGAAAGTCCAATTATATGAAGTACTAACCAGCAAGTGACCTTACAAATATAGTTTTCTTGTTGGTTTGTTCCGGGAAGGTACTGTTGACCGCCTATTCAACTAGGGGGTCAACTCCATGTGCCATGAAGATATGCATCATCAGATGCTAATATGTCAAAGACAGTTTGGTTCTACTAGGCAATTTATGCCTCCAGCACAAATTTTTGTAAACGGAATTTCCGCACCCCTACATGGGTTAATAATGTAATAGGTCTGCATGGATCATAGTTAGGTCAGGTACCTTGGGATGTTTTCATTGGGAGAGTTCCTTTCACCGAGGGTTTTTTATCCTCAGGTTATCAATTGGGCTTTTCAGCCTTGTTGATTTCCCTTGAGTTTTTCCCTCACACCTGCAATAATTCCTCCAAAGTGGTGAAGGGTGTTCTAATGGTTTCATCCTCTGGTAGCTATTGTTTAGGAATGATGTAAATGACCATGCAAGACATCATAGAAATTTTCGCGGAATTTCGTCGAGTCTAGATAGGGTTTTTTTAATTAATTAAATTTAATTAATTTTCCTAAGGTTGGGATTTTAATTAATTAATTGTTTTTGAGCAATTATTGTAAAAACTAGGCCTTTGGGTTTTTGATAGGGTTATTTGTGCTCAAAAGAAATGGAAAGGCACCTCCTATACCCTTGGACCAAGTTTCAGCTTAGTGGGACAAGTTTTGCTAGGCATTTGTCCACCCGGAGTGTCAGTCAGTTAAAACAACAATTTTAATTGCTAAGTATGACATTGTTGAAATGTCAAATTTTGTAATTTTTGAGTTAATGGGGTAATGTATTGATGGAAAAGAGCAAGAGGGATGATTCCTAACCTACCCAACCCACCTCCTAACCTTTTCTCACCCCTTTGCACAACCCACTCATTAAACACCCATGCCCCTAGGGGGATTTGCGCCCCCCCCCCTCACATAAAAACCTTTGAAATGTTATTTAATTGATTGTGGGGCCCCTCCCATGATTGGTGCACCCTTCCTAGCCTACCACCTCACCCATTGCTTGTCCCCACATGCCAACTCAATTATCCAACTCATCAATCCTCACCCAAACCCTAAGTGGTGAGCCCCTCTCCTTGGGATGCTCTCTTTGGCTTGGTTGTTGACACTTGGAACTCATCCAAGAGGGGTAACTTTGCCTCTCCAAGCATAAATAGAGCCTCTCCTCACTCATTCACTCACCATTCTTTGAGCTAGTGTTACTCTACTGAAATTTCTCCCCATCTCTCTTGCTCTTTGCCTCTTGCTTCCATCCCATTTGCTCTTGAGAGTCTTGGAGCAATTTGTTGCTGCAACACTCTCCCATTGGATTAATAAAACTTTGGAAGATTTTGAATCACCAAGAGTATTCTGGTTGCATTATTTCATATGAGGTGATATTGTGGTGTTTGAGTTTATTGTGTAGTGTTGAGTAGATCTCTAGTAAAGTAGTTTACTTGGGTAGATTAGCAAAGAGTATTCTTGCTGGTTTATATATATTGGATAGCTAGTTGTTTGAAGTATTTCAGGTTGTTAGTTTATCCATACATATTGTCTACTTCCATGCTTCACGGTTTATCTTGAGTTTTGCAGGTTTACCTCAAGGGATTGTTGGGAAAGCCTCAAGGAGTCTTCCCTCAAAGCCTTCTCAAACTCCTAGTTTTACTTAGTTCTATTTTCTGCACACATTCCATTCATATTTCAGTTTGATAACCATCTTAGATAGGTCATATAATTTCAATTTCGTTTGGAGATTTTTATGTGAAAAAATTCTGCGTAAAAAACAAAAAAATTTCTTAACTTTGTTGTGTTGTGCAACATTTCCAGCAAGCATTTGTTTGCTGGTTTTTGCAGATTCTTACCAGGAACAAGGGGATATGATGCCCAAATTCACTCTCACAACACCCCCAAAGAGCCTCCACTAGTTGGGTAACGATTTTCTTCTTCCATCTAGTCATTTCTAGCATTGTAGCAAGCCCCCGGCAAGTTCCTTTGAGGCTTGCATTCTCTTGTTGTATTTCAGCCATTGTATTTTAGTTTTGCAAGTTAGTTAGTTGCCTACACCTTGGGATAGTGATTGGCTCAGCCAACCCCCCAAAATCGTTGGGCTAGGACATAGATTCATTTCACCATTTTTTATTTCTTGCCCCACTTGTCATTAAGACAAGGTTGTGTGGCTAGTTTAATCTAATAATCATTGTTTAGTTTCTCTTTCCAACCCTCTTTGGCACAACATTGGTAGGCTTGACCTCCACCTTGTGCCATTGTGAGTGGTTTGCAATTTATTTTCAAAGTTTTTGCTTACTAATTGCCTACACCTTGGGAGAGTAATCCCCAAAATCGTATGGCTAGGATGGTAGTAATGTGTTGATGGTTTTATGGTTTACATGGATTAAAATTCTCTAGAGTAGTCATCACACATTATTCATCTTAGTTTAAGCCTTTAAGGAATAGACCTACTTTCATGCTCTAGTTTTGATTCTAGCAAATTTTATCTTTACTTAGCACTTTGATTTCATGCAACAACACACATAGCTAAGTGATAAAGTTTAAATATTTGTTTCCATCTGGCAAGTTGTCCTTGTTTTCTTCAGAGCATTCATTTACTTAAGTTTCCAAATTGTTTATGGTTGAATACATGGTGTAGGATTTAGTTTTTCTTTCAACAAGTGTTATCAATGTTTAGCATACTCTCTAAATGATTTAAATTACATGGGTAAATGGTGATCATCTAAGGCGATTTTCTGTTACACATTTGACAAGTTGTACTTGTCTTTGCTTCACATTTCTCATCTCAAGTTTACATGTGTACATGGTGAAGTGAATGATCTTTATTTTCAGCTTTCATTACATGCTTTAGATGTGGTGTTACATGCTTCAATTTCATATTTTGCAGCACACTTTAAACAGCTTTTGAGTTTCGGTTTTGGACAGTTTTCACTATTTTGGGGCATCTAAAACACTCACAACACATCTTAAGACTTAGTCCTAAGTCATAATAATACTTTAGACCAACTAAGACACCTAAATACCACCATCTTCACCATCTAAAACGGGGTTTGAGGACAACAACGGAAGGTGTAGGCCGAGGACGGTCTCACAGCGCACAGGATGTGTCCTTTCCGGGAAGTACTCAGATCTTAGGGCTAACTGAGAAAGCTAGGGTGGGCCTTGTTGCCTTACTATCTTGAGCATCCAGCAGCCATTTGGCAATAGGAGGAGGAGGATTAAGGTTTGACACTTAGTTAGGAGGGTAATTAAAATCTGCAAATCTTTAAGCAACTCTTAACCACTTAGTCTTCTAGGCAATCTTCCTTTGGGACATATCTGATGGTTGTTTAGAGCACTAGGTTGCAAGCACATACGTCTTTTATCTTTCATGCAAGTGTGGTTAAATATCTAAGTGTTAAATCTTTCAAATTGTGTTGAGCATTATCTTTCAAGTATTTCGTATCTTTCAATTTATTCTCTTTATGGTGTGATCCCTCAAGAGATGGCGCATCCCACTTAGAGGCATCTTCTTGTTGGATCATGAGTGCTTTAGTGGTTTCCATTAAAAAACAGTCCAATTCTTATTGGGGCATGCTTGGCCTTATGTGAATGATCTTCATATTTTGAATATCTTTTAATTCTCACATTTTAAAGCACTTGTTGATCTTGCTCACTTGTATCTTGTGTATCTTGTTCATTTTGTTTACAATTGTTGTAACATCTTATATTCATTGTTGTAAGTACTTGTAGAATTGTTGTGGAATAGTTGTAACTTTGTAAAACTTGTAATCTTTTGTAATTAAACTCCCTTAAACTTAGTTGACCCCTTGCCCAACCTTTAGGCACTAGTCTTAGTTGACATAGGGAAAAGGTCTATCTGACATAAGTAGTCTTGCACTTTGCATTTCCTTCCTTAGCATCATAGGTTAGTTTTCCCCTAAACCATTAACAAATTAAAACCAACTCCTAGAACATAAACGTTAAATCTTATCTGGTAACTAGGGTCTACCCCCCTTGGCTTCCCTAGGAGTAAGCCTAGAAGGAAGAGGTTCCAGTCAAGGTGACAGTGTGGACTCTGAACCTAGGCATTGTGCCTCCAAGGATACACTAAGTGAGTTGGACTTTGCTCACATTTGCAAGTGTATATTAGGACGGCAACAGGTACATTTATGGTTATTATTATCTTTTATTGGTTGTTTAGCCAGACTTTCTTATCGATGGTGACTTGTGAGAGGGAAACTTTACTTGTCCTTTTATCCATTTCCTTCTCAAAACCCCAGGTCACTGGGGACGTCTCCCCTGGGCCTACCACCCTACATAGAAAGGGACATCCTATTGAGGTGACAGTGATAGGATAGTCTCTCGTTGCGTCAGTTTGTGTCCATTTACCTTTCCTTTACATCCAAGTGCAAACTGTGCGATAACAGGGCCCTCTTCCTTCTCTGACATCATAGTGAAAGGTCTCCTCCATCTCATCACACATGGCTACACCCAATGTGGACTTTCTCATCTCGTCTATGAAATATCCCTGATCCAGCTGATCTGGATATATACTACGGATCTAGTGCTCTGTCTCACATATCTAATACTCTGGGGGTTTTTGGATGCGTTTTATCTTCAGATCTGATACTCTGGGGGTTTCTGGATGCGTTTTAGTTATGTGCTTGAGATGTTTTGTGGTTGTTGCATGTGCATGTTATACATTGTGGTTTAAACAGTTATATATATAATGCATGCGAAAATAAGGAACATCAACCACCCAATAATATATATTATGAGATTCAAGCATGGAAATACAATGAAATACTGGAAATGTAGAAGATAGTCATCAGTTAGATCTCATGGATCGTCACTGGAATACAAGCAAACAACATAAAATACCCATGATCAGAAGATGAAGGCAGATCTGATGCAGGCACAGATACATCGGCAAAATCGACGATTACGGAGAAGCACGGTAATCGCTACAAACTAGAAAACTCGTCCGAAAGGCTATACCCATCGGAATGAGCTGAAAACTGTCCCAATAGAAGATCCCTGA
The DNA here is from genome assembly GCA_009831015.1 of Picea engelmannii. Taxonomy (NCBI): domain Eukaryota; kingdom Viridiplantae; phylum Streptophyta; class Pinopsida; order Pinales; family Pinaceae; genus Picea; species Picea engelmannii. The sequence continues at coordinate 1,752,690 of ML776967.1, read as the reverse complement.
CCTATAGACTAATCCTGGTGACTGTCGGATGGCAGATCTATCCTCTGATGCTCCGGATCTTGTCCCCTGGGGATCTACGCACCTCCTGGACTCTCTGAATGCGTCCAAATGATTCCACCAACGGAATCGGCTGATATAGGACTCAAAACGTTTGCCCCGACAAATGCGGAACTAGGTCAGAAGGGTTTCCCCAGATCTTCTTTGATGCTCCATCTATAACCCCAACTTTCCTTCCAAAAGAGTTGCACCCTAGATGGTTGAATGATGCACTCTGAAGGATTCCACCACCCGAATCTGATGGGAAGTGGCTCAATCTATGCGCCCTGGCTGGATATCAACTGGGTTGGAAGGAAACTGCAATCCAAGATCTGATCTCGTGCAGCTACACAAACCCTCTATCTGACCTTGCGCCCTCACTGGTTGAACTACGTAGTGTTATCCATCAAAGTTGCACTGAGATGGACTTCCAGCGAGCCGCCAAAGTTTGAACATCACTTGTTCAAAATTCAGAGTTCAGAAGTTCAGTCGATCATAAAGACCACCCTGTTACTCTACATTTTCCATAAAAAATTGTAATAAGAGGTGTTTGCATGATGAACTTGTAAAAGGTCTT
>ML776967.1:1628087-1648729 GCA_009831015.1 Picea engelmannii | reverse complement strand
TATATTGTATATCTTGTATCTAGTCTTAATCTGTATATCTGATTTATTCTTTTGTATCTAATTGTATCTGTCTTATTGTAATACTTTGTAACTTATCTTGTAACGAACATTCCCCCTAACTTAGTTGACCCCATTGCCCAATCCTAGGCACTAATCTTAGTTGCCCTAGGAAAAGGTCTGACTCCCATACTTAGATAGTCGCATCTTGCATTTGTTGATTGACATCTTAGGCTAGATTCCCCCTGACCTTTTAACCAATTAAAACCAACTCCTAGAACATTAAATATTAATCTTATCTAGTAACTAGGGCCTACCCCCCTTGGCTTCCCTAGGATTTAGCCTAGACGGAAGAGGTTCAAGTCAAAGTGACAGCGTGGACTTTGAACCTAGGCATTGTGCCTCCGAGGACACACTAAGTGAGCAGGACTTATCTCACATTTGCAAGTGTGTATAAGGACGGCAACAGGAAGGTTCTTTCTCTTTAGGGAGGCCAGGCCTAGGGGAGACGTCCCCGGTAACCTAGGGTTTTGAAAGGGCAAAGGACAAAGACAAGTTCCCCCTTCACAGATTACCGCCAATCAGATAGTCCCGGCTAAACAGCCAATAATAGAGTATAACCAAAGAAAAGAAAAGCACCTGCTTGAGACAATATAACAAGGAAACTGATGCGTGCAATCTTGGTTAGTACTTCATATAAATCAATGGCTATCTGATATTCAATATAAGCAACTTAAAGGTAAATATTGACGAAGTCAATGTTTGCAAAATGGCAATGATAAATATATCACTTGTCAATAAATACTAGAACGATATAGCATTCAATGTAACAAATCAATACTCAATCCAATAAATGCTCTCAACTACCATTCAATTGCTTATAAAGTGAAACGTTGTTGCATCAAGATGAAATAACCAAGGGTGACGTCAGCAGTCTAGGGTTAATAGGGTTAGCTAGAGCTTAGGATTAGTATAGTTAGGATTTCAAAAGGCTTAAAGAATTTGTTTATGGCCAATTTCACTTCAGCGCAAGGGGTCTTGGAGATCAGTGCCTTAAAAGGGGAAAATGGAGTCAGCTAAGTGAAGGACGCAGAAGCTGAAGGAAGTAAGGGGCAAAAACGGCTAGCTCATAAGGTCAAGACGGGAGGGTTTAAGAGGGAGAGTGTTGCTAAGGCAAGGCTCTTTCATCAAACCCTAAAAGAAAACGGCCCTAGGTGTAGATAACCTAGGCCTGGGACGTCCTCTTCCTCTTGAAGTCAAAATTGTACGGCTAGCATAAAGGAAGAAGGAAAAAGGAGTGTAGCTATGGCTAGGCTCTCTCTTTCCTCTTCAATGGCTTAAAGCTTCTCTACCAGGGGACATGAGACAACGACCTACTTGTGTGTTTGTCCCCTAGGGTTTTGATTCAGCAATATTTATAAATAAATGCAAGAAATTGAACTACAACCATTCAATCAAGAAGTTTTGCATAAAAATACTTACAAATCATCAGGAAATAATCATGCAAACCCTAGTTGTAAACCTTCCTTCAAGAGAAACACCATATAGTGCCAAAAATCTCTTCCTTCAACTTATGCGCATCACTTAGTTCAGCCAAAAACCCCAATAGGGCGCTAAAAATCAGACCTCACTATGAGTGAGTCATAATTGATCATAAAATGAGAGTTAAAATCCCTCATTTATACAAAACCTTGACCTAATTTTACATTTTAGGTCAGGTAAAAGGCCGACAAGGCCAAAATATCAAAATCATACTGTTTTACATTAAATTGTCAAATTAAAACCCTAATTGAGCTATAAAGAGATAAGAAGCCCATCCAAGGGAGGCGTTAGCCCCTTCTAGGGCAAATGGGGCATCCTGGAGCAAAGCGTTAGCCCTCCTTGGGCTTCTCCAACCCGCCACACGTGCCAATACTACCCAGTCTACCTCCCAAAATGTCCATACTACTGGATGACATCATGGCTATGATGGGTGACGTCCTAGGCCTTCCAAGGCCAACGTTCCACTGAAAAAGGGCAAATCCCCCTAGGTCAAGCTCTGTTGAGGTGCCTCTGGTGGAACGTCCTCTTCTTCTCCGATGCAAGACACTGATCCATCTTTGTCTCGTCTCTGCCCCATGGTGGGGTTTCAACATCCATCTGATGGGCTCTTCAGCCCCATGGAGGTCCGAACTAATCATCTCCCCATGTGTACCGGTCCAAATGGTACATGTCCGTCGGGTATGGTCCTGCACATCAAAGGCTACGCCCTCCATGGGCTCATCAGTCACAGGGATCATAGCAATGTCAATCACATTTCATCATTAATATTATTAAACACATGCATAAAAACCCTAATACGTCAGTCAATAGCTCAAAGACGTTACCCAAGCCTACAATACAAGTCTAGGGAAAAAGACAAGGCGTCCTATTGGGCTAGTGTCCACAGGAAAAGGAAAGTTCCCAGAAAGACCTCTTCCAAGCCATGTAAGTAGGTGGTGTAGTCAGGGGATGTCCAAGCATAAGGGTGCAAAGATGTTACCTGTGGGTGCCTTTGTAGAAGGCGAGTTGTCCCTGTCATGGATGCATTTTTTCCAAGCCCATTCTTGCCTTTATTCTTTTTATTCTTTCTATTATTTTATTTTCTTTTTTGTTCAAAAGCTAATCAAGGGACACTGTCTTGGCATGGTGACCAGAGCTGACAGCGTTACCCACAAGTACTTTCGCAGAGATGAGAAGGTTGGCTCGTGATGAGACCCCATTTCCCTTGGCCATGCAACCAAGAGTCACTGCCCTGGCATGGTAACCAGCTGGTGGCAATGTCATACTACTAGGTACCCATGGACCTAATAGGCTAGCTCGCGATGAGACCCCCTATCCTTTGACTAGGTCTTGTTTTATTATTTTTCTGGGTCCCTCTTGTTTCTTGCTGAGAAGCCTTTTATTGCTTTCTAGGGGATCCCTGGGCGAAGCATCTCGAGGTTTATTCTTAGGCTTTTATCTTTTACCAGCTTGCTTTTACCTTCTGGGCCTTTAGCCCCTTCTTCCCACGAGGTAAGGTGCGGTCCTAAAATAGGTCAACCCAATGCCTGGACAAGGGGAATGGGATAGGTGAGCGGGAAACAAGATGTAAGAGTGGTGCTATGATGGGAGCGGACGATGGCTTTTCAGAAATCCCCCAGTGGCAAACCAAAACCTACAGACACAGGCTTGCTAGGGCACCCTGTCAATCCCCCCAAACATGGTCAAGTGGGCAAATGTAAGATCCAAGCAGTTGTTAGAGATAAAAGGAATCATATGCATATATTCAAAGGTTTCAATGATCAAAAGTGACACATACCATGATACCTGGACCAATTACCTCATGGAGCAAGAACCTCTTCTGATACAGGACTAAGCCGATGGTGATGGATGTTGTTGTTGTTGTCAAGACAAAGACAATGGAAGAAGAAAAGGTGGGCCCTCCAGGGCCATGCTCTGGTCAATCCTGCTCTCGGTACTCCATGTCTAGTACCTGTGGGCCTCGAGACATGATCTCCTAGTTATCCCTAAACCCTTTTCCAATGAACATGGGATCACAAGTGTTGTTCCCTATCGACCATCCTATTTCCCCATGTTTCCCCCTCATGGAAAATTACTTCGAGACCACCCTCTCAGGGGTGCATTGATGCTGCTTGGATGAGCTCTCATGCTCATATCTACCAGTTCCAACCTGATCTTCAAGTCCTTCTAGCCTTACATCAGCCATGATATCTTTCAGATGACTCTACCATGGTATATTAGCTCCTATGTTTTCTTGGATGATACGTGCTCACATAAATGGTACTTCATGCTTCATCTCTTCAGTTGATGTGCTATGATTTCATGTGTATTTCTTATCTAGAAGCGGTGCGATGGTTTCTAACCTGTCATGAAACTAATAAACATTGGTTATATCTTATAACACTTCTCAATGGTAATAATTTTATTATTTTGCCTCGTTTTACCATGGCGGAACATGTTGTCCTTAGATAAATTTTGTCTTGACTTTCCATCATTTCACTTCACTACCATTATGTTCATAAAAGAAATAATATCCCTACTTATGTTTGACTTATCAAATGTCATTCAGCAAGGTCTAAATGAAGAAAAATGTAAGCCAAAGTCAAAAAATAAAGCCAAAAAATCTAGAGGTGAAGAGAAATAATGTTAAAAATGAAAAAATACTAAGGCTAGAGCTATGCCACCTCATTAAAAAAAGGCCCAACCCCAAAGTCCTATTCCTAGGCATTGACACATGTAATACGGGTAAACATTGTCCCACCATGGTAAATTTAGGAAATTTATAAAATTAAACTATGTTAAGATGTTGTTAGAGGAAATCACTTAATGCTTGTTGCCTAATGACTTGTTTTGAAGTTTGATGCATCATTATAGGTGGGCGCCCCACATTGGGATAAGTGCACTATGCCTCAAGATCCATCTACCTGCATTGGGATCCATGTACCTATATTCGACCATATCTAGCTACATTGGGATCAAAGTAAATTTTCTTGGGATCCATGACAACACAGTGGACGATGACGAGGATGCCACATCATCACTGAGTTTTCCACATCATCAATTTGTACACTCGTCAACATTTGGAGTATTGTATGAGCCACATAGACATGTATTACTTGGCACATGTGAAAATCCTTCTAGAAGGGTGCATTTTCTCTCTCCTCCCCATGTGGGAAGCTTCTAGAACCTTCTAGAAGAGGCACACCTCATCCTTTGACTTGTTCTTGTTGAAATATTGTAACTACAAAGGATATTCTACTTATTATTAAGTTATTATCTTATAGATCAATCCCCTTTTGTGGATTGATCATGTTGGGCTTTGTATAAGACCAAATCCCCTTTTGTGGATTGGTCAAACCCTAATTGTATGCTGCTAATTAAGAAGTCGGACCCTAGGTCTAATTAAAGTGGTTTTAGGCACTAAGTGAAGAAGTCGGCCCTGCTTGATGAAGAAACACCACCCTAGCGTCTGCCAGCCAGTATAAATAAGAGTGGAAGGCGCCTCATTAGCACACTCACTCAAGTCACTCATCTAGTGCGCAAGTTTGAAGGAAGTTGCAGTTGCCAGTTGCCGGAAGAAGGAAGAGAGAGGTGCATTGCTTAGTGTTGGATATTCTCTTGTGTTTGGTTTATTATCTTGGCATTGTATTAGAAATCTATATTAAGGAAGTTTTTGCTAGGTTTTCTCCCCATGAGGGTTTCCCAGGATAAATGTTGTGTACCTTGTGATTGTGTATCTTTCAGTGATCCTGCTTATGATATTATTGTCTAGTAAATTGAAAAGAACTTAATATCAGCTCTAAATTTAACATGGTATAAGAGCTTGACTGAATAGAGCACCTTTCACTGGGTTACCAAAAACCTCACTATTGTCGTACAAGAAAATTAGGGCTTTTTGTTGGAAGAGAATTTCAGCCTAAAAACTATCTAGGAAAGTGTGCCCTAGCCTAGCGAACTCATTGGTAGCTTGAGCACACCTTTTCAGTGACCAGAGCCTCCGAAAAGTGAAACCCTAGTTTTCATTGGTACCAGGAAACCAGAACTAGTACCAGAAGTACCAATCCATATTTGCGCAGGCCCAGTTTCAAGGGGTAAAATTTGGATTTTCAGAAAACAGACTGCACCAGGCTACTCGCCTTAGCCAAGCACACCTCCTGGTAAGTTCATATTTAATTTATGAGCACTTCTAATTTTTAGTCATTTTCCTAGCTCCAGGTCAAGATGTCTGCAAGCACCAAGCTTGTTGACAAGTTAGAAGGTGTGGATAACTTTCGTGCCTGGAAGTATAGGATTGCACTCATTCTTGAAGAGAATGACCTTGCAAGATTCATCAAGGAAAATCTACCAAAACCCGCAGATGCTACAACTAAAGCAAAGTACCAGAAGGATATGATTAGGGCCAAAAGAATCATTGCAGACTCTATTAAAGATCACTTGATCCCTCAAGTGGCTTCTAAGAATACTCTAAAAGAAATGTTTGATGCCCTAACCAGAATGTATGAAGGAAGGAACATTAACTGGAAGATGAACTTGAGAACCCAACTCAAGAATACAAAGATGCAGAAGGGAGAAACAGTTCATGACTATTTCTCTAGGATCTCTCAATTCAAGGAACAACTAGAAGCAATTGGAAACAACCTAGATGAAGATGAACTCATAATGATAGCTCTTAATGGTCTCACAAGACCTTGGGATGCATTCATCCAAACTATTTGCGCCAGAAAGGAGAAACTACAATTTGACAGTCTTTGGGAAGAATGTGTTCAAGAAGAAGCAAGAGTAGCTAACCGAGAAGCAGTAACTATTAAGGGATGAAGATCAAGCCCTAGCTACTCATGCTAAAGGAGGAAAGAGAAGGCCTCACTTCAAGAAGGAGACCCACCTACATAAGGAATCTCACTCCCCAAAGAGATTCATCCATAAAGAATCTCACCCTCCAAGGAGATTCCAGAAGTTTCAGAAAGGTCAAAGAAGAGAAAAGGATTTCTCCTCTTATCAATGTTACCATTGTGACAAGATGGGACATATTGTTAAGAATTGTCCAGCTAGAAGAGAAGAATACAAGAAGAGAAATAACAAAAGACACCATGCCCATGCAGTTGAAGATGATGAGCCACCCACAAATATGATTAAAGAAACGATTGAAGACTATGTCTTGTTCTCTGCCCTCTCAGGATCAATGTCACCTGGAGAGAATACTTGGCTCATAGATAGTAGTGTTTCTAAGCACATGACAGGTCAGAGAGACATTCTCTCTAGCCTTACAAAAAAGAACTTTCCCAAGAAAGTTACACTTGGAGATGATTACCAGTACCCTATCAAAGGAGTGGGAGAGTCCACCTACAAACTTGATTCAGGGACCCCAATGAAGATGAAGGATGTACTATATGTACCAGGTTTAACAAAGAATTTGCTTTCTATCTCAGCTTTAGATAAGAAAGGTTCGACGGTTGCATTCATAGATGGTGAAGTCCTTATGTGGCCTAAAGGAAAAACCATAGAAGATGCAATTGTTATTGGAACAAAAGAAGGTGGCATGTATAAGTTAAAAGGTCACCCAAATGCAGCCTTGACTCACTGCACTGAGAGTCCATGTGAACTTTGGCATAGAAGACTATCTCACATCAATTACAAAGCCTTACCATATGTAAGCAAGGTAGTTACAGGTCTACCAGAATTCAAGGTTGATCATGAAGGCGTGTGCAAGGGATGTGCACAAGAAAAGAACATAAAGAATCATTTCCCGAAGAGTGACAGTAAAGCAGGAGGAGTCTTGGAGCTCATCCACTCAGATGTATGTGACCCAATGCCATCAACCTCTCTTACTGGGTATGTATACTATGTGTCATTTATTGATGACTATTCTCGCAAGACTTGGGTTTACTTCTTGAAATCAAAAGATGAAGTGTTTGGAAAAATCAAGGAATTCAAAGCCTTGATAGAGAATCTCACTGAAAGAAAAATCAAGATATTCAAGTCAGATAATGGAGGAGAATACACCTCAAAAGAATTTGTAAACTTTTGCAGAGATGTCGGGATTAAGAGGGAGCTCACCACTCCCTACAATCCTCAACAAAATGGTGTAGCGGAAAGAAAGAACAGAACTATAATGGAAGTAGTGAAGACTATGATCCACGATCAAGATCTTCCAATGCACTTATGGGAAGAAGCAGCAAGAACAACAGTGTATGTACAAAACAGATTATCCCATAGTGCACTTGGGTTCTGTTAACCACCTATTTCAACTAGGGGGTTGTTGACCACCTATTTCGACTAAGGGGTCAACTCCATGTACCATGAAGATATGCACCTGGTTTTGGCCTCAACACGTATTTTTGTAATTGGAATTTCCGCTCCCCTGCGTGGGATAATAATGTAATGGGTCTGCATGGATCATAGTTTAGGTTGGTTGCCTAGGACTTTATCATTAAAGAAGTCCTTTCATCGAGTGTGTTTTTTTTCCTCGGTAATTAATTTGGCCTAACCAGCCTTTTTAATTACCCTTGAGTTTTTCACTCCCACAATAATCCTCCAAAGTGGTGAAAGGCGTTCTAATGGTCGAGCCCTATGGTAACTCGTATCTAGGAATATTGTAAATGACCATGCTAGACATCTCCTAGAGTCTTGCGGAATTCCGTCGAGTCTAGAGTATTTTTTTTTATTTTTTTAAATTATCTAATTAATGGTAATTTTAATTAATTTTGATGTAAAAACTGTAAAAACTAGGTCCTTGGGATTTTAATAGGGGTATTTGTGCTCAAAAGAAATGGAATGAGACCCCCTACACCCTTGGACCAAGTTTCAGCTCAATTGGACAAGTTTTTTTAGGTGTTTGTCGATGAGGAGTCAAAGTCAGTCTAAAACAGCAATTTAATTGCTTGACTTGACAAAGTCAAAAATGTCAAATAATTGTAAAATGACAAAAATGGTTAGAGAAAGAGTGGGAGATGATGTCTAAACCTATTCCTAAGCTACTCAAACCCCTTTCCTAACTTTATTTCACTCCCATCACTTAGCATTCACTTCATTTAATCACCCCCCCTAGGGAAGTTGCACCCCCCTTGGAGAGAAAACCATAGAAAGTCAAAAATTAATTGAAAAAGGACCCTCTCTCCTTAAGTGCACCCCCCTAGTGACTCAACATCAAGTTTGACTTGTCAAAAAGGTGCCAACTCACACCTCACTCAAGTACCAAAACCCTAAAACCTCCAAAACCCTAGAAAGTGCGCCCCCCTCCTTGAGATGCTCAATATCTCTTAAAAATTGACACTTGGAGAGCATCCAAAAAGGGTTATTCTTGGCTCCCAAGTATAAAAGAAGGCCTTCCCCTCCTCATTTCACATCTATTATCATTGCAAGGTTACTCTACCCAAATTTCTCCTCTCCTCTCCTATCTCTCCCACTCTTCTCTCTCATTCTTTCTTGCTCTATCATTCTTTTCTCAAGCTTGTGGCAAGTATTTGCTCAAGCTTGCTTCTAATAAATAAATCTTTAGAGAAAAATATTGGCATTGGGAGTCCTCTTGGTGCTTTGCTTTGGATCTACATTGGAGGTGAATTGTATTTTGATTATTTTGAGTTTTTGCTTATAGATTTAATGTAGGGTGTCCAAGCAAAGTATTTTGTTTGGATAGATCTATGGTAGTATTGCCATAAGTCTTATGTGAAGTGATTTCCTAATTTTAGCAAAGTATTTTGTTGATATTCTTGGATCTACTCACCTCCTTACTTGTCTTGTAGTTTAATCGCTTGTACTTGCAGGTTACTAAGGTTAGTAAGGCCTTGTTTGCCTTACTTATTGAGCAACCACCAGTCCTTTTGGTATAAGCGGGGAGAGTTTTAGGGAAGTCACATAGTTTAGGATTCACACTTCACTTAATCAGCCTTAATCCTAAAATATATCCAAAATTAACCTTGGTTTAATTTCACAATCCTTTTTATGGTTCATGCTCTCTAATTCATGCAAAGCACTTTCAATTTCAAGTTATTTACAAGCATTTTATTGAGCATTTGTGGATAATTAGCTAGTGAACTTGGAAGTTGCGCATCTCTTGCCTGTGGAGGCTTTTACTTGCTTTATCTTCGTCCATTTGAAGTTGCGCACTTTCCCTTGGAGGCCTTCTTTGGGTACTTTTATCTGTCTTTGAGTTATGTATTGGAGCCATTTTCTTAACCCCTTGAAGTTGCACATCTTGTGGAGGCACTTCATTGTTTGGGTTTGTTAAATTGTTGTGTTGTGGTGATCTTTTCTTGAGTAATCTTTTATTTCCCTGCACAATCAAATCAAGTTAGTACATGGTTCTTTCAAGTTAGATCTAGTTAAGTGCTTGTTTCTTTCTTGTCAATAGTTGTATATTGTTGTGTCTTTTAGTTATTCTTTGCACGCTTATTTTGTTAATAGCTATTCAATTGTAAGTTGTGTAAAGTAATTTTTTTGTATCTAGTTGTAAGTTTTGTAAAGTTTGCTTTCCAATCCTTTGTAAACTTTAGTTGACCCCTTTGCCTAACCTTAGGCACTAGTCTTGGTTGTCTTTGGGAAAGGACTGCATTTCATTGAAATTTGCACTTTGCATTGTTTACCTCTCATATAGGCTAGATTCCCCCAAACCTTTAACTAATTAAAATCAACTGCTAGAATTAATCTTTTTAACTCACATAGTAACTAGGGTCTACCCCCCTTGGCTTCCCTAGGAGTAAGCCTAGACGGAAGAAGTTCAAGTCAAGGTGACAGTGGGCTTGAACTTAGGCATTGTGCCTCCAAGGACACACGAAGTGGATTGGACTTAATCCACGTTAGAAAGTGTGTATAAGGACAGCAACAGGGGTCAACTCCATGTGCCATGAAGCTATGTACCTGATGGTGCAACAAAGTTGAAGACTTATTGGTTCTACCAGGCAATTTTGCCCTCAACACTTCTTTTTGTAACTGGAATTTTCGCTCCCCTGCGTGGGATAATAATGTAATGAGTCAGCATGAGTCATATTTTAGGTTAGTTGCCTAGGACTTTATCATTAGGGAAGTCCTTTCATCGAGTGTTTTTATTCCTCAAGTAATTGATTTGGCCTAACCAGCCATTTTAATTACCCTTGAGTTTTTCACTCCCAATAATCCTCCGAAGTGGTGAAAGGCGTTCTAATGATCGAGCCCAATGGGTGACCAGGGTCTAGGAATATTGTAAATGACCTTGCTAGACATCTCCTAGAGTCTTGCGGAATTTCTTCGAGTCTAAGTAGTTTTTTTTAATTTTTTAAAATTACCCAGTTAATGGTAATTTTAATTAAATTTGATGTAAAAATGTAAAAACTAGGTCCTAGGGGATTTTGATAGGGGTATGAGTACTCAAAATAAATGGAATGAGACCCCCCTACACCCTTGGACCAAGTTTCATCTCAATTGGACAAGTTTTTCTAGGTCATTGTCCAGGAGGAGTCTGAGTCAATCAAAAATCAACAAATAATTGGCTCAATTAAAAAAAGCCAAAAATTGTAAAATGAGCAAAAAGTCATGAGAGAGAGTGGGAAAGGTTTCCTAACCTTTTTCCTAAGTTGGAAAAGTAATTTTCCACTTAAATAACCCCTCTTGCTTAGCCAACAACTTAAAGTGGTGTTCCCTTGCTAATTGACATATGGGAATTAAAAAGTTTAAGTGAAAAAAGCCCCATAAACCCTAAATTCTCCCTCCTTGGTGTTTAACTTAATGCTTGACCATAAGAAAAGGTGTTTTCCCCCTTCCCTCACTCAACCGTCAAACCCTAACTCACTACCAAAACCCTAAAAGTGACTCTCCGTTGACTTTGTCTATTTCTCTTGGATGTGTGACACTTGTAACTCATCCAAGAGGGGTATTTCTTATCTTCCAAGTATAAAAGAATGCCTACCCCTCCCTCATTACACATCTATTCACAGTCTACTGTTACTATACCCAAATCTCTCCCACTCCTCTCTCTCTCTCTTCTTGTTCTCATTCTTTTTTCTCAAACTTGTGGCAAGTATTTGCTCAAGCTTGCTTCTATTGGAATAAAGAAAAGCTTTGGAGGGAATTTCATGGTGCATTGAGAGTCTTCTTGATGCTCCTTATGGTTTTGGTTTGAAGTGATATTGCTACCATACTTTTCTTGTGGGTTTTCTTGCTTTGAAATTTAATTTAGGAGATCCCAAGCAAAGTATTTTGCTTGGTTAAGTTTATGGTAGTATTGTGGTAGACTTAGTGAGCTACTTGTGTGGTATTGGAAATTATTTTGCAATTTTCATTTCATGTGCTCACCTCGTTACGGTTTTGTAGCAAGATATCACTTATTTGCAGGTCACTAAGGGTTTGGAGAAGCAATTTTCAGATTTGGGAAGTTGCTTGTTCAACCAAGGGATTCTTCCATTAATTTTCTATTCTAACTTCTATCATTCCTTGAGGATTTGTGGTTGTTTTTCAGTTCTGAAATAGCCTTAAAATCATATTATACATTCATACTTTTATGGTAAAAAATTATGTTTTCACTAACAGAAATTTTTGTGAGTTGTTTTGTACATTTTCAGCATTTCCAACAAGCTTTAGCTTGCTGATTTATGCATATTTTCACCAGTACAAAGGGAGGTGCTGCCCATTTTGGGCCACAAAACACTCAAGAAGAGCCTCCAACTTGGGGTAACAAAAACCCCTTACTTCTCTCTTCTCTTTCTTTGATTGTAAGCAGCCCAAGAGAGTCTCTAGGGATTTCTTTCTTCACTAAGTTCTGATTTTATGTTTTGTAATAAGTTGTAAATAATTTGTGCCTACACCTAGCAAAGAGGCTTGGCTTTGCCACCCATGCTAAATCGTAAGGCTAGGATTTAGAAGTAATTTTGCTTTAAGTTTTTATTTTGTTGCCCCACTTGTCCTTAAGGTAAGGTTGTGTGGCTAGGTTTACTTGCTTTCTTTTCAAGTCAAGTTATTTGATTTATTCATTCTTTTGCCTACACCCTACAAAGAGGATTGGCCTAGCCACCCACGCAGTATCGTAAGACTAGTTTCACATGCTAGATGGTAAATGGTTTATGGTTTATGGTTTATGCTTCTAGTTTTCCTTTCTAGTTCATTGTGTATATCTCAATAGTTAGAAGCATTTCCCTTTTATTTCATTATTGTATAAGCTCTTGGAAGCATTTTCATTTCTTGTACATTTTCTTTAAGTTGGATCTACAAGCACTTGTTATTTCATCTATTTAAGCTTTCAACACAAGTAATCTTAATTGTTAAATCAATCTACTTGTAGCACTAGGAGGATCAATCCATCTAGTAATTAGATCACGCATTACTGATACAACTTTCGCCACCAAAAAGGGGGCTTGTGGAGGCTACTTGGGGTGCTAGATCGGGGATGATCTCGGCACTACGTGTCCCCCTTGTTGAGCACCCAAGTTTTTCGAGTTGACCTGTGGAGCTAGGGTAAGGCCTTGTTTGCCTCGCTTATTAAGCACCCAACAATCATTTTGGCCAAAGCAGTAGGAGTATTGGGGTAATCACCTAGTCTAGATTTGCAGCTTCACCTCAGTTAATTCAACCTTAAAATTTACTCACACAACCTAAGCTCTATTTCATAATCTATTCTAAGTTGTGTTTTACTTTCCTGTAATTTTATTTCAAGCATTATCTTTGTTGCAGTTTACATTTCAATTAAGCATTTTTATGGTTGAATAGTGCATCCTTGAAGTTGCGCACCTCTCCTTTGGGGCATTTCAAGCTTGGTTGTAAGTTGTGTATTTGTTGTAAATGCATATTTGATCTATCTTTATTTATCTCTACAAAATTAATTAAGTGTTAGTTCATTGGTGTAATAGATCTACAAGCGCATCTTTCCTTTCTTTTGTACATCTATAAGTAATTGTATCTTTGTATATTGTTGAATCACCTAGCTATTCTTTGTTGTTGCAATTGTATCTCATTTAATTTGTAAAGTTATTCTTTCATTTGTATTTAGATCTTTGTGTTGTAATTTAATTGATCCCATTGCCCAACCTTAGGCACTAGTCATAGTTGACTTAGGGAAAGGGTTGTTTTTCATTAAAGATTTGCATTGCATTGTTGCCTCTCATATAGGCTAGCTTCCCCCTACCTTTAACAAACTAAAATTAACTCCTAGAATTCATTTACTAATTCACATAGTAACTAGGGTCTACCCCCCTTGGCTTCCCTAGGAGTAAGCCTAGACAGAAGAAATCCAAATCGAGGTGACAGTGGGTTTGGATTTAGGCTTTGTGCCTCCAAGGACACACTAAGTGGATTGAGACTTTTTCCACATTTCCAAGTGTGTATAAGGAAGGCAACAGGTTCAAAACCCCCGAAGAAATGTTCTCTGGAAAGAAGCCAGAAGTAAGCCATCTCAAGATATTTGGTTGTCCAGTGTTTATACACATTCCGAAAGAGAAGAGAACCAAGTTGGAGCCTTCAGGAAAGAAGGGAATATTTGTTGGATACTATGAGGTCTCAAAGGCCTTCAAAATTTACGTACCAGGTTACCATCACATTGAGATCAACAGAGATGTAACCTTTAATGAAGATGCAGCACTCAAGAAATCAAGGAGATGCCAGCTTGAAGAAGTATATGAAGAAGAGCCTGTAGCTCCCAGAGTTGTAGAACCAGTGAGGGAAGTCACAATTTCCCCTGATGATGAGATTCAAGAAGATCATGATATGATAGAATCTCAAGAACCTCCCCAGATGACGATCTCTCACAAGAGAAAGTCAGCTTGGGAAAGGGAACTTATTCAAGATGGAGAAAACTATGGTGCCCCAGAAGGAACCATGAGACAATTCAAGAAACCTAAGCCATTCTCCAGTTATATGGCTTTGATGTGTGATCGCATAGAAAAGGAGCCCACTTGCTTTGAAGAAGCCATTCAGAAGAAAGAATGGGCAAATGTCATGACAGAAGAATACCAATCCATTATAAAGAATGATGTATGGGAAATAGTTCCCGGACCGAAGAACAAAGATGTGGTATCTTCCAAATGGTTATACAAGATAAAACATGTTGTTGATGGAAGTATTGAAAAACATAAAGCAAGGTTTGTAGCTCGTGGCTTTTCTCAAAAGGAAGGCATTGATTATGAAGAGACGTTTGCCCCTGTAGCCAGATACACTTCAATCAGAACCATTATAGCCCTTGCAGCTAAGATGAAGTGGAAGTTACACCAGATGGATGTGAAAACAACCTTCTTAAATGGTGTTATTGAAGAAGAAGTGTATATAGAACAACCTCAAGGGTTTGAAGTTGAAGACAGTAAGACATATGTCTACATGTTAAAGAAGGCATTGTACGGATTGAAGCAAGCTCCTAGAGCTTGGTATGGAAGAATTGACAGTTTCCTAACAAGCTTGGGCTTTACCAAGAGTAAAGTTGATTCTAACCTTTACTTCAAGGTTATGAATGATGAGCTAGTTATATTGTTGTTGTATGTGGATGATTTATTCTTAACTGGAGAAGAAAAGCTCATCATTGATTGTAAGAAGAAGCTCGCTGCAGAATTTGAGATGAAAGACCTAGGCCTAATGCACTATTTCTTAGGTCTTGAGGTTTGGCAGAGCCCAAAGAAGATCTTCCTTAACCAAGGGAAGTATGCAATTGAAATACTGAAAAGGTTTCATATGTTGGAATGTAAATCCATGAACAAACCCATGGAAACAAATTTGATGCTCTTGGTTGGTACTTCATCAGAATTGGTTGATGCTACGCTGTACAGACAGATCATTGGATCGCAGATGTATCTAACGAATACCAAGCCAGATATATGTTTTGTTGTGAACACCTTGAGTCAATATCTGGTACAGCCCAGACGTGTTCACCTTGTTGTTGCAAAACATGTGATGAGATACCTTAAGGGTACATTGGATTTTGGTCTATGTTATAATGGAGATCATGACTTCAGACTGATTGGTTATACTGATTCAGATTGGGCTGGAAGTGTTTCTGACAGAAAGAGCACTTCAAGATGTTGTTTCAGTCTAGGGTCAGCCATGACTTCATGGCAGAGTAGGAAGCAATCCAATATTTCTCTCAGCACGGCAAAAGCGAAATACATTGTTGCATGTTTCGCCAGTTGTGAAGCCATATGGCTTCGGAAGTTGTTGACAAGTCTATTCGATCTGAATATGGAAGCCACCGTGATTCTATGTGATAACCAGAGTTGCATAAAGATGACGGAGAACCCTAGGTTCCATGATAAGTCGAAGCACATAGAAATCCGGTATCACTACATTCGCGATGTGGTCCAAAGGGGGAGCTATAAAGCTCCAATATGTTGGCACAGATGAGCAGGTTGCAGATGTGTTGACCAAGCCTCTGTCTCGTGTAAAGTTTGAGCACTTTCAAGACAAGCTTGTTATAGTCCGAAAGGACCTCCCTCGAAAGGGGGAGTGATGTTGATGATACTATGGTATCCTAACCAACAATAGGTAGCTCAGTTAGGATTTTATATCCTAGGGGACTGATCATCCCTGGACAGATCCCGAAGGTCCGGTAAGGACGGTCTAGCAAAGTACATGTGCATGTATTTGCTAGTTGTGGTCAGTAGTGGTAGCTCCGTTAGGATTTTTATAATCCTAGGGAATCTTATGATTCCTGGACAGATCCCGAAGGTCCGGTAAGAACGGTCTGTCAAAGTACCACGTAGTAGCTCCATTATGATTTTACATCCTAGGGAATCTTATGATTCCTGGGAAGATCCCTAGGGACTATCAGAGTACCACAAAATGTTGTTATTATACCTACCTCATTTTGTTGCCCTATGATGATGATGATGTTGTTGCTCCAGCCTCGTGCTATGATGATTTTGTTTCTCCAGCCTCGTGTTGTGATGATGTTGTTACTCCAGCCTCGTGTTGTTGATGATGATGTTGTTAATGTTGTTGTTATAGCTTTTATGCTAACTGATGTTGATGTTTTAAGTTCTGGCTCCATGCTGTGAATGATGATGATGATGATACTCCAGCTCCATGCTGTGAATGATGATGTTATTGATGATGAGAAAAACTTTCGATAATTTATAGATATGCCAGTCAGTGTTCCAGATGTTGTCGATGTTGCTGCCCTCTCTCTCTGCTGATGATGTTGTAGAATACCCTTCTTGTTAAGGGGGAGTGTTGAAATATTGTAACTGCAAAGAATATTCTACTTATTATTGAGTTATTATCTTATAGATCAATCCCCCTTTGTGGTTTGATCATATCAGGCTTTGTATAAGACCAAATCGCCTTTTGTGGATTGGTCAAACCCTAATTATATGCTGCTAATTAAGAAGTCGCCCCCCAGGCCTAATTAAAGTGGTTTTATCCACTAAGTGAAGAAGTTGGCCCTACTTGATGAAGAGACACCACCCTAGTGCTTGCCAGCCAGTATAAATAAGAGTGGAAGGCGCCTCATTAGCACACTCACTCAAGTCACTCATCTAGTGCGCAAGTTTGAAGGAAGTTGCAATTGTCAATTGCCAAAAGAAAGAAGAGAGAGGCGCATTACTCAGTGTTGGATATTCTCTTGCAGTGTTTCCAGAGCGTGGGAGCGAAGCGGGAGCGTGGGAGGGCATTTTTCAAAAAATGGTCGGGAGTGAAGCGTCTCCGGAGCATTTATATATATATATATATATATATATATATATATTCAAAATAAAACATGTAGAATGCCAAACTAGATGCAAAATTTATGAAACATGTATGTTTGTGATACTTCCAATATATGAAATGCCATCTAAATTCCATATTATCCATCATTCCATGAATCTTACGTAGTACATTAATGAAGAATCATTCAAGCATCAACCATCTAGCTGCTAACAATTACACATACAAAGTAAGAAATTGAAATACATTTTACAAATACAAATACATACTAGACTTAGACTTTTTTACATACATAAATTTTATCTTTCCTTAGGTGATGAATTGCAAAATTTGAAAGACTTGAAGCAAAATAAACAAACACAACACAAGACACAAATCCCCCCTAGGGGGAAAGAAAACCGGGCGTTGTGTAGCCCACTCTTTTATTGCTTCGGTTACAATGGTCTCATTCTTGGGAGACTTGTAATCCTTATAAAGATGGATCAATGAGGTTTACAAGCTTTTAAAATGATTTATTAAAGTACAAGGTACTTCTGAGGGTCCTAGAAGCTCCCAATCTTCGAAAAATGGGTAGAGTTTCCCTTTGTCTGATCGCTAAACCTGCAAATACAGCAAGTTAATTGGGGCAAAAGATGCCCAAAAAGCTTTTGGAAGACCCTGCAAAATATCTTAGTCAATGTACAAAAAATTATGGAAAAAAGTTTAAGTAAAAAAAATAAAAATAAAAACCCAAAAAAATGAACTTTTTGTGGCCATTTTTCGAGGAGCGTCCACGTGGGTTCGAGAGCGTTCGGGGAGTGTGGTTCAGAGCGTGGAGGGAGCGCGCGCTGTAGGTTCGGGAGCGGCTCAGGAGCGCGGCGAAGCATGGAGGTTCAGCAATTGGCAGGGAGCGTGGGGGAGAGGTAGAGAGCGAGGTTCGGGAGGTCGGGGGGGAGCGAGCTTCGGGGACGCTCCCGCTCGGAGCACGGTTCGGGGTTCGGACCGAGGGGGGGGGGGGGGGGGGGGGGGGACGGTTCGGCAACGTTGTTCTCTTGTGTTTGGTTTATTATCTTGGCATTGTATTGGCAATCTATATTAAAGAAGTTTTTGTTGGGTTTTCTCCCCCATGAGAGTTTCCCGGGATAAATGTTGTGTACCTTGTGATTGTGTATCTTTCAGTGATCTTGCTTATGCTATTATTGTCTAGTAAATTGAAAAGAACTTAATAGCAGCTCTAAATTTAACAGTTCTCACACATGTAAATGAGTTGTTGCATGAAATATTCCATAAATCTTGGGTTAGTTAGGGGGCACCCTTGTTCTAGGGCCTCCTTTTGACCCACATGTGTGGGGTAGTTGAAGATTTGCTCAAAATTAAGAGAGCACACTTGTTCTCTCTCCTCCATGGACCACAGATGTGTAGTTAGTTGTGATTTTTCTCACTTTGAAGAGGGCGCCCTAACTTTAAGTAGTTTCTTGTAACTTCTAATAGTATTCTCACATGGCTTTCACACAAGAAATGGTATTGGTTCATGGCTTTACTCTAGCACATGGTATGAGCACATGATTTCATTGTAGCTCATGGTTTTTTATGTATGGTTTTGTGGAGGCCGCTACTTATTTAAGAAGGACAGCACTCTCATTTGGCATGATTGGAAATGAAATAAGAAGACTATTTTGGCTCAATATTGGTGTGATTTCTTCTCTATTTCTTTAGTATTTTGTCCTAGGATGAATATAGAAGGGTTTTGGCATGCAGATTTCATCAAGGAAAGGGTTCTTGCAAGGTAAACAAAGTAAATAAGGTATGAAGAATTTCTATTTTATTTCTTGTGGATTTTTTAAAGCCAAGTCTCAGTATTGAGATTGAATGTCATTGGGTTTTAATTTCTTGCTTTGACTTGAGTTTTATTTTTTCAGAAATTGCAATACTTAGGCTTGATCTAGGACTAGTTTGGCCTCCTTGTGAAACTTGTGTAATCCAGGTACCCTAACTTGATGTTCACCAAGCATTCTTTAGGAGATGAAGGTGACTTTAACATCAAAGGAGAAAGGGGCATCTACTCAAGAGCTGGTTAAGACTCCATGCCCAATGGAAGCACTAGGGTTTTCTTTGTTGTTCTAACCATCTCAAATTAAAATTTTCTCCTTTTGTTTTTTTTTTTCCTTTCGTTTTTTTTTTTAGCTTTGCATGCATCCTAGGGTTTCATTGCTTTATCTACTAATCGAGGTTTCTGGATCCAAGGTCATTTTCATTGCTATATCTTGTTAATGCTTGGATCTATCACATGCGAATTGGTATTTCAAGGTTTATCTTTAATATTGGCATTATCTAGGGTATTGATCTTTGTCTTCATTTACTAATCTTTGGATCTGACCCTACGTAACTAATAAACTCAAATGCTTGACTTCATATATCCCATTGAGTTACGTATGGTAAAGTATAAGTCTTGCTCTCATTTAAGGTTATCTTACAAAGATCTATGCCAACATTGGGATGTTTTATTTGTCTATGCACATAAAGAAGATAAATCGACCTTGAAGTAAGTCGAACAAATCAACATCTAAGTGCAACGATTGCTCCATTTGGCAAATAAATTTTCAGTTTTTGACCTTGAAGTCCAAGGTTTGAAGTTAATGTTTCAGGTTTGAGTGCTTTTCATGGTGGTATGGTGTGACTTAAAAGTCTTTTATTCTTTCATGTTTTGAGCACTGATTCACACAGTTTTTTTTAGACCGATATTCAGGCCACTTACCTCGTCATATTTGCATTGTTTGGGCTCCTTTTTGGTTTTGAAACCCTCTTAAAACAGATAGATGCAACATATGTCCAATGATTTAATATATGGTGCTGACGTCACATGTATTTCCATGTCTTTTGAAGGTTTAGGCACTGATTCTGCAGGGTTTATGGTGTCTTCCTAATTTTAAACGACATACACTTTAAATGCTCTGGACGTTCATCTAAGTGGTTAAAATATTTCACTACTGGTGCACAATTTACTCAGTACACATACTGCTTAATAATAGTTTTTAGCATTTGAAATATTTTGCTGTCTGGAATACCTTTCATGGCTCTTTTGATCTCTGGTTTCTGATGAGAGTAACTTGCTCTAAACACATTTCTAATATGCTCAAATAATGATGAAATAACTCACTGCTCACTGGCCTGAAGTTTACATTCTGGAATGAACTACATGCAATCATTGGGTCGTTGTCTTTAAGATCACAAATTGCCCAGATTTATACACAGGTTCACATGCTATAAGTGGTGATAAACTCATAATCTTTGGATGACATAAACATGTGTGATCACCACAAGTTTTCTGTCACTGTAAAACATACCAGCAGTAAGTTTGTGGTCTTATAACTTTGGATTGACATGGCACTCAATAATCTTATGCTCTGACTCCTCATCTTACTGTCCTAATATACAGAGATAAAAATGCCTTAAAATGCTAATTTCTTGATTACTGTTGACATTCAGGATTGATCATTGTTTGTTTTCATGGTCACAACAATGCACTAATGAAGTGACATAACTATGCTGTCCTAAATGCA
>ML776967.1:1593076-1603397 GCA_009831015.1 Picea engelmannii | reverse complement strand
TTAGACTTAGATCTCCCACTTGAGAAATTAGATCTATTTCTTTCCTGGGAACGTCCTCTTGCAAATAATGCATCTGTGCTATGTCCTTCCATATTCTTTCGTCTCATCTCCTCTGACAACAAGGATGAGACCACTTCTTCAAAGTTCAAAGAAGTTGTATTAATACCTATGGCCACAACCAGACTATCCCACGAGTCTGGTAAAGAACACAACAAACTGATACATTTATCTTCATTTGAAATTTTAATATCAACAGATACTAACTGACTTACCACAGTATTGAAGGCGTTCAAATGATCTGCCATCGAGTCTCCATCTCTCATCCTCAAGTTATACAACTTCTTTGTCAGGAATAGTTTATTTACTAGGGACTTAGATTGATACAACTTCCCCAACTTTTCCCATAAATCCTTGGTTGTAGCTTCCTCTGACACATTCAGTAATACTGAATCGGAGAGACACAATCAAATTGTGCTCTTTGCCTTCCGATCCATCTTTTTCCAGTCATCTGCAGAAGTTTCTGTAGGTGCAGTACCTGGATCTACCGCGATCCACTGATCTCTGTCCACCAAAAGATCTTCCATCTTGAGCTTCCACAACTCAAAGNTTTTCCCATTAAACTTCTCGATCTCCATCTTCGAATTGCTTGCCATTTCTTTTCACCTGAAAAACAATATCGCAGATCTCCCACTGTAACAAGGCTTATCACAGTCTCGAGCCAAACCCTTGACCACAAAGACATCCCCCTGAAGCCAATAAAGCTCTGATACCAAATGTAAATTCTAACCTTGTACAATGTCTATTGTAAACAAATATTCAGAAAAGAATAGAAAAGATACAATGGTAAATGCAAACATTACACACGGATTTTTCCCTTGGAAACCCAAACCGGGAAAACCAACATATATTATATTCATACATTGTGTTACATTGTTTACAATACAATATACATATAGGAGCCAGCGGCATCCAAAACCCTAACCCAATGACCTGGATTAGTCCAAAACCCTAATTCCTTAACTGGAAATAAAAAACCATCGACAAAAAACCATGTGCTGAAAAACCACCTAAATATCATGTGGTCCCGGTGCGAAATTTTTTTTTGGGGGCGCTGCCCCCGAACTCCCGCGTGGGGGGCTCCGCCCCCCTGCACGCCCAACACAGACGCTCTGACATTACTACTCGTGCAAAGAATATAACACATACCAACAAGAAGGTCGTCGATTCGGGGAATCGGGTACCGATTTTTGACTGTGATTTTATTCAGAGCCCTTTAATCAATGTAGAGTCATTAGGTTCCATCTTTCTTTTGTACCAGCATGATTGGGTTCCCACAAGGTGATGATCTAGGATGGATGTGCCCCTTATGGAGAAGTTCTTGGATTTGTTGCTTGATCTCCTCATTGTCTAACAAAGAGCGGCAATAGACTGTCCCATTGGGCAGTGATGCGTCGGGGGTTAGATCGATGGGGTGCTTGACCTGGCAGTGCAGAGGTACCCCGATAGGTGAAGAGAAGATATCTGAGTATTCTTTCACAACCTTATCTACTTGTTTCTACTGTGTGGAGAGGTTGGTCACAGAGACCTTGGATGTGGCTGTGATCTTTCGCTTATTCTAAGAGTGAATCATGAAGAAGACAAACTTCCCCGTCTAAAAGATGACCTTCCTGCATTTCTTAGTAGAGATCAAGGAAATAACACTAGGTGGGACTCCCTCGGGTATCCTGTACAATTTCCTGTTCAAAGTAATAATAACACTACGAGGCATAGACTCATATACAACATGATGTTTCCATAAATAAGGTTGTCCCAAAAGAACATCACAAACTTTGAGAGGAGAAACATCACACAATGCCTCGTCTTTGAAGGGATTGATGTCGTACAACAGTCGATACTGTTGGCTGATGCAGATATCGCTTCCTTGGCGGAGCCATCCAATGGTGTAGGGTTGTGGGTGCGGCGTTGTCGGCAGGGCCATCCGCTTGACGACCTCTGCTGAAATGAGGTTCTTCTGGCTACCACTATCAATGATGAAGTGCAACAAGGTGCCTTTTACCCACATCTCTGAATGGAAGAGGTGCTCTCCTTCTTCTGGCTCGTCTGGTTCACCAGGCTGGAGTTTGGTGGTAGAAACGATGGCACTGGGTTCCGTGTCAATGATCTGTCTTCCCCTTTATGGTTATGGCTTAGAGTCAAAACTTGCATCTGATTCAGAGGCTTTCACTTCATCCTCCAGTGACTGCTTTGAGCGACAATCAATAGTGTTATGCCAAGGGCTCTTATGGAAGTCGCACCACTTCCCGGTATCTTTCTTTGTCTTTCTGGTGTCCTTCTTTTCTTGTGGCTTGGACTGGTTGTCCTGACACTGTCCATATTTTCTCTATCCTTTGTTCTATGGTTTGGGGCCGCCCTTTCCTAGCTTTTGTTGTGAGGGGTTCCCATGCCCAAATTGTCGCATCTTTTGTTTGAGCTTCTGCTTGATTTTGACTGCATATCGGTAGGCTGCGCCCAAGGATGAGATGTCCAGAAATTCCATTTTGGTCTAGATGTATCTGTGCAGAGCACTGTGATACTTGAGCACCAGAGTTCGCTCTGAATCTTTGATACCCAAC
This sequence comes from Picea engelmannii, assembly GCA_009831015.1. Lineage (NCBI taxonomy): Eukaryota > Viridiplantae > Streptophyta > Pinopsida > Pinales > Pinaceae > Picea > Picea engelmannii. Next base: position 1,600,785 of record ML776967.1, on the reverse strand, counting down.
TTGGTGCGCAAGGTATGGAAGATATTTGTGAAATCTGGCACTGCTTGGTCTCTTTCTTGCCACAGTGTTGTCCATTTGGTATACAAGTCGTCATAACTTCTGACAAGCTAGTATTGTTCCTTAATATCATCCCTGAAGGATTCCTAGGTGGTCGTGACTGTAAATAATGAGGGTTCCTTTGTTTTCTTTTGCTCATAGAAATTTTCCCACCAATCTTTGACATGGGGAACGACTTTGAGGAGCGCAAAAGTAATATTTTCTCTATTCGAAAAGTTATGGACAGAAAAATATCCTTCTAGTAAATTCAACCACTTGTCTACAACATATGCGTCTATCTGACCTTCAAATATACGAATATCGAAGTATATTTGTACCTTGAATTGGGCGGCACCTCCGCTCGAAGAAGATGTGTCGCCTGTTGGTAGCCGCCGAAGGATTTGTGCGAAACTATCCATCATCTCGTTCTTTTTTTGCGTGAGGGATTCCTCAATCAACAGTTTGAAAGGATCTCATGTCCCATCATCTTTCTTTTCTCCTACCATGAGAGGTCTCTTGGGCATGCGAGAGATTTTGTCCTCAATAGAAACAAGCTTGAGACCCAACTCTTTGTACTCCGACCTGGTTGGGGACATGCATTAAGACAACAAGGAGAAGACCGCTCTGATACCACTGATCCAAATTTTATGAGCAGAATTAAATGACTATAGATTATTAATAGGTTCTTAACACAAAATAACATAGATACAGTAAAATTGGTTTTCTATTCAATAAGGAAATAAGCCGAAATTGTAAAATGCAGTGGAAACAAGCTTGCTGGAATGGTGGTGGCTTATCTCTCAGAAGAGATGTGACGGCTGAGATCATTCGCAAGAAGATGATTACAATGGGGCTCTGAAGGCATTTTTACAATAAACAAGAATTCCAAAAACTATAGACATCCAAAAACCTAACCCTAGGAGATGAAGCGCCAAAAGTCATGTGGGCCCTGTTTGGGTAAGTTAGTACATCAACTTCCCGGGGTCGTAACTTTTGCATACGATCTCCGTTTTAGGCGTATGATAACCCGTTGGAAAGGTATCGTCGAGGAGATTCATTTTGGGGGAAATATTGAAGAAAAAGTTATGGTCCTTCCCATTTCCCAAAAAACATCGTTTAGGGCCTCAAAACGACTTCGAAAGTGAAAAACTGCTAAAAATAGTAAATTATCAAAATTGCCAGAAAACTGTTTTGAGCCAGTTGGAAAAGGTGGGTAGCCACTGATATCCACATGGATCAATATTATCCAATAGATAGAGTTTCAAATAAGTTACATGTACTTAGAGTCGATCCTGAGAATCAGGGACACCTCAAAACAAATCTCTACAAAAACTCAGGACGAATTTCAGTTCCTAACTGTTGATATACTAAATCTTAACAATTAAAAAAAAGCTCCTAAAATCAAGGCAAAAGCGTTTCACACATCTATTTGATTTGAATTATCTTGCATTCAAATGATAACATTTATGCTTTATCCATGTCTTTCCCAGATATTTCCAATCTTCAAAGCTCCACTTGAAACTAACCTTTGACAACTCAACATAGGTGGCTGATCTGGATCAATCTTCGTATCTCAATACAATTTTTTGCTCCATAAAACATTGAATAGCTTAAAAACATGATCCATTACATGCCTACATAGTTTATAGCCTTCCCATGTTGCAAAATTTGAAACTGGGTGTGAACAACAACAAAATCGACTGCTACAGGTGTTCCGGTAGCGCCTTTATTTCCATGTGTAAACGATTGCAGGAACTTCCTGTAGTGACTTTCCAAAAACTAGTCCCACGTGTTTTAAATTATTTTCTCTGCCTGGGTTATATCTGGACATAGAAAAAAATGAATATGATACTTTAGACATAAGGAACCAAAAGATTTTTTCCATCCTCCATTACTTTAAATCTCAAAACTGGATTTATCTTGGAAGTGATATTTTTAAATGGACAACTTTCTATGCAGGATTGAGGAAGTTGCTTTTGCCAACAATTCTAAGCTATTCTTTCTAGTCTTCTTAGATTGATATCGGGTTTGAATACATTTAGGCTCATTCCCTTCAGATCCAATCTTCGGGTTTGGGATTTTCATATCTTTCTTACCCCGTTTTCTGGTAAGAACTTTGTTTTTCCCAATGATTTTCTTTTTATTTATGATCAAACCACCCTTCTTGGATTTATCCTTCATAGGCTTACTGACAAGAGTTTTCTTTCTTATAGATGTCCCTCCAGTAGGTTTGACAGGATCCTCATCAATGATGATAACTTGCTCTGTGATGACAGGTTTATTCATTTCCTTAGACTTCAATCTGAACTTTTTTTGAGGCCTTGTGCTTCGTTTTCTTACTAAAATTATATACCTAGAGGTATCATCATCGGAGGAACTCGAGGCATGAGGATTGACCTCTAGGATAGGATCTTTAAAATGTACATGATCTTCAATCTCTTTTATTGTTTTTACAGGTTGTTGGTATTCCACTGAAACCTTAGGTTCTACTATCCTCTTAGCCCTTTTCGAATAAGCTTTTTGTGAAAAAGGAGGGTGTTTACCTCCACCTAATATGTGAGAAGACCCCACATTTGTTTATTGACTGGATAATGTAGCTTTTACAGGCTCGTCTGGAGTCCCAAAGCATGTTTCTCATTTACCCTTATTGGGAGGAGTGGATTGACCGACATTAGCTGGAGTTTCTTGATCAGGCTTAACAATATTTCCATGTGATTGAGAAGCAGGGGCATGCTTTTCCTTATCATAACCCAACTGGATCAAGAACTGATCCCAAGTCTTCTGCAACTTCCCTAATTTGGTCTTAACAAGAACTTTAATCAACCCTTGATGAAAAATTCTGTGAGGAGGAGTCTTGGGGTTCGCTTGAACTCTTTTAGCCATCTTGTTGAGATCCCATAAGAAATAATAAGGCAAATTCATCCTCTTAATCCATGCTAGATGAAGCATAAATCACAGATGAAATAGGAATATAATAGAATAAGGCCCATCACAAGTGATGAATCTCTTAAGCATGAGCAATGCTTCCATCCACTTATCAACAATCCAATCCTTGGGGATGCGCTTGGCCAAATTAGGGTCTCTATGTTCAGGCTATAAAAAATGATTAACGTCTCCTCCTATGATTAATTTATTCTTAAACCATCTTTTGCTATCAATGGGGAGGTTGCACGTTGCATCTATGTATTCTTCAGTAAATTGCATGGCCAAGTTTACAACTCGGGCCCATTGTCCATTGAAACTCTCTGCAAATGCCCTGGATATAGCATAATGGTGACCATCCAACTTGGTATTGTTAAGCCCTAATATTGGCTCATTTCCCCTTAATTGGGGCATATTAGATTAGTAATGTTATTTTATTTATGTCGACTTTAGGCCATTAGTTGTAATTTAGATTAGTAATGTTATTTTATTTATGTCGGCTTTAGGCCATTAGTTGTAATTATACCTCCTAGTCTCCTATATATACCAAGGAGACATTTTCATTTTGAATCATCTTGTACTTGAACATTTAAGTGGGGTAAAAGGAGGTTGCCCCCTCGGAGAGGCTTATTATCTGAAATTATCTCTTTTTCAAGGCGTTGAGTACTTTTTATGAGGTTTTTCTATGCTATATTGATATTTGGTTCCTAACAGGTATAGAAAATATACCACCCTACTCGATCGAAAACGATTTGGGTATCTTCGTAAGCCTCCATGACTTCATGCCCTTAAGGTTCTTTTCGATTCACATGTCCTCCTTTACCCATATACACAGTCATAACCCGAAAGCTAGATTCTTGGCTACATAGGAGAGATCTTTTTGCTATGCAACGAGAATCAAGGATATTTGCTAGCTCTGTAGGGGTCAATTCAAATAAATTCGATGTTGTAGTTAACAGACAAGGCGTCAGTTTTGAAAACACATTGAATAATACAATTGATCTGTGTAACCTTGATAGGTACAAATTATGATTGTAATGTTCCCAAGCCAAATTTTTTGCTTGGAACACTAATTTCTCACTGTTTGTTTGTGTTATGTTATGTGTTTGCAGGTTTACTCATGGAGTTGCGCATTAGAGTTTATTTGATGATGATTAAAGTAATGAAGTAACAGATCTGAGCCATATACCATAAACAAAGACAAGATACAATAAGGAACACCAATATAGAGCCAATAATGTCATATATGACCTTTATTTAGATATTAGATAGATCATGTAACAAGAGATCTACAGATCTGGAAGAAAACCCCAATAATATCCAAAATTGGATGACAATTGCTACAATAATAGCCAATACAATGATAATATCCTTCAAAAGGCCCTCTGAAGAGAAGATCCAAGCCTCCAAAGGCCAATATCTACAAGAGAAGATTTGTGAGATGGGACCCCGGTCCAATGTAGTGCCAAAACCCTCCAATTGGTTGAATTGCGCACTGTCTTGGTAGTTGTAGACCCCCTAGGTTTCAACCATCCTCTTCCTGTGCTCCAAATGTCTCAAAAATTCCCCAGAATGTAGATCGGGCTACTAGAACCCCCCTGGGAAAGTATCAGACTGAAGGGTGAATTTCTGGCTCTCCAAATGAGCAAACCCTCAACTGGTTTGCACCCCCCTGGTTGACTGAATCTCTAATATTTCGGCCTCATCTTCAGAGGCCTCCAACTGCTACAAAAATCACTAGAATCGTAGATCGGGCCAATGCAATCTCGTTGGTGAAGTCTCAATATGATCTATAAATATCTAGGCCACAAAATGATGAAAACCTCCTTTTGCAATGCGCCCCTCTCTCCTCCAACTCGTGCCAAGCTCCAGGAAATAATATTTTGGGGAAACCTCCTCCTGAATAGACTATAAATGATGCCCTGGAACATACAAAGAAAACCTAGATGTTCCTTTGCCAAAAATCTTCCTCCTTACTTCATATCGAACTGATCTTCATAAGGTGGTGCACCCTCTTGCTGGAAACCCCCTAGGTTGCGCACTAGTATGCCTCTGACAATAGATCTGACCCTTGTAACACTGTATAATGGTGTGAGAGGATTGTTGCACCTCCGGGACCAAGCCTGGATCAAGAAAGGTGGGATCTTTCACCACCGAGTTGATCTCTAGGGTTTTAGTCACAAAACCCTCAAAATTGCTTGTGCTCAAGAGCCCAAATGAAAAATATGATAATAATCCAGAGTGCCTTAGAAGTGCGCCCTTCCTTTCTTTTATACCTCCAGTCTATTCTTCTGTTGAGTTAATTAACCCCTAGGGTTAACTCCTAGCTTAACTCCACCCTTTCTTTTCTTTCGTTGAGTTACCCTTTTTCACACAAAGTCAACTCAGTAATATAATGTTGTGCTTAGGAAGTGACTTTTGGTTGAATTTGTCCCCATGATCGATGAGAATACAATATATTGGGGATAGCTAGACTACCAAGTCTCTCCAGATCTCTTCATCAAGAGGTGGGGGGCATTACAATGGTACACCCCAATTTGCATGCTATGGCTGATGACAAGTACTTTGCTAATTGATTTTGCTTACTCGTGAGCTTGTAGTACGATCCACCTCTTCCATGAATCACCAAAGTGCTTAAAATGATCATGACCAGGGAAATGTGGAAGTTCCTGTAGTGCCCAACATGATTTGTCTTTTTCACTCTTGAGTGGATTCACTAGTACATATGGGCAGATTATTCCATGAAATTTTTCCACGTTTCCATTATTTTCATTTTTATTTTAAATTGGGCGGGATTTTCGTCACTATAACGACGATTATTGCATACCTCAAAAAACATCTGTCAACACACGTGGATTGCAATGGCTAGTTGACTTTTTTCGGGTCAACTCAGTCATTTTCGTCGCTATATCGATGATAATCGATCTACATATACTTGACTTTAAGAGACTTTGCGACACATTTGCTATAGTTGTGACACTGTTTGTGGCTTTTGTTTGAGTTGTTTATTTTTTCTGTCACCCACTGGTTGAACAAATCCAATTCTCGATCTACATAGCTCAGATTTTGAACTTGCAAGGTTAGTATGTTTTTTTATTTATGTACTCATTTAACTTGTAAATTTTTGTTCAAATGAAATTTCAGGTAGCTTGTTTTTTCCTTGATAATATATTATATGTGCAGCACCATATTTCAAAATATTTATGTCATTGGTTTTTGGATCTAGTTAGTATGTTCTATGGAAATTCATGTGAAATGTTAAGAAAAATATTTTCCAAAGAAGTATTCTAAGAAGAGGGAAAATTACTCCATCAATAAGTCATTCAAACATTACAAACGGATGTCATTATATTCAATCTAGATTAATTTCATGAGCCTACAATTTCTTATGTAAATTTAATCCTTATTACAAAACCACCAACTCATAACAACTTTACCGGTTGGACTAATGTTTGAAATAGAAAGTGGAAAAAAAATCCTCTTAGGTCTAATCCTACCCCTTAGCGACCTTTTTAACTCTCTAACTTTTGTGTTTCTATGATGTTGTGCCTATATATATTAATGTTATATTTTTATTCTAGTATTAGGTTAGGTTAGTCATATAACATTGTATTCTTATGTGATGTTGTTTCTCTCAATTTTTTATAATCAAACGCAATTCTAGATGTAGTGATTAACTACAGTTTGTAGTTGATGTAACTTTTTTATACACTATTAATAAGGAGTCGCTAAAATATAAAAATTTCATGATGAAATCTACGATAACATGATGAAATCTACTAGTCAGACAATGAAAAATGAAAACATGCCAAAGTGTCTTACAAAATAAAATCATGACCAATGTATGTAGCATAAAATTGTGGCCATTGTATGTAGCTACAAATCAACACGTCATAATTTAAACCAACCAAACCCAATTGTGGATGACAAGTGGATGGCATTCTTTTTTTAGTGGTGAATTTCAAAGATTGACATTTTCTCTACAAAACAACTTAGAGGCTAGTGTATGGTGTCGAGTGATTCAAGTTTGAGAAATTTTGACCACTTTCGTTAAATGGTGTGTAATTATTTTCCATGGTGATTTAGTACACACTACTCTACAGTAAAAATTGAAGCATATTGATCTTAATAGTTAATCGATAATAATAATAAAAAAGCATGTCAAAATGTCTTACAAGAAATAATTGTGAGGATTGTAGGTCACTGTAAATAAACATATTATAATCGAAAGGAGTAGCTAAAATATAAAAATTTGACAATTAACTGTTTGGTATGGTGTAGGTAAGACAATTACTTGTCAGTACAAAGATTTGTCACTATGAACGAAAATGACAGGAATCTTGCTCGGTTAAGAGCGACATTAGAGGTGATGGGCGATGGAAAATGTTATTGCCCTTGCTATGATTGTAGGGGCTTGCAAAGAAAAAGACTTTTAAAAACAATAGCTGAAAGACATTGTAGGGAGAAGGGGCATGCTGAAGGGGGTTATGAATATCGTTCCTTGGTAAGAGGATTCAATATTTAATGTATTCTCTATAATAGTCATCATGTCATGAATTTTAGTAATATTTCTTATCGAAATTTTTATATTTTCTATACACACTAACTTTTCTACGTTGTTTTTAAATATATAGACGATGCCCCCAAAATGTTGACCTCCAGAGAGTTATTTGCCAAGTACTAGCAAAAATACTCCTTTACAGGGTGATGAACTTCGAGATCAGAATATTGAAGTTGTTGATCAAGTTATT